>JAPYZB010000696.1:0-18348 GCA_030522745.1 Eupelmus kiefferi | reverse complement strand
ATTTTGGATATTGTTTGCTAGCAATATATTGCCAACATATTGGTAATATATTTCCAATACTTCGCCAAAATATTTCCAATACCATTGGGCAATATATTGGCTTAATATTGCCAATATTTATAATTTTTACGCGGGGAGTTTATCAAGGATTTCTTTTTTTATGCCTTGTTTACCTAGCTTACCGGGCTTGTTGGGCAGGTAAACGATTCGTGAATTGTCTAATAAACTTCTGCTTATTTATTATTATTGTTTTACTATGGGAATTCAATATTGAGATACTCAAGGAAATCTCTGAAGGAAATTTAACATCCCCTATTATTAACTTTATTTTAATATAATATTCTTTTTTTATGTTTCAGGTGAGTTAAGACTTATTGTATTCTGAGCGACTTTTTTGTCACGTAAGTTTAACATACTTTATTTTATATTTTGAACATTATACTATATTGATTAATTATGGTTCACGCTCATGAGATTATTTTATTTTAAAAAATAAAACTCTAAAACACTAAAGTACTTAAACAAATTAAAGATTTACCTTAAAAGCAAGTAAACTTTGCACAATCTTCGACAAAATAGATTAATGTTAGCCTTATTTGGCTTTTTCCAGTTAAACATTTTAGATATATAACTAAAGTGTGAATAATATTTAGTAGCCCAATTTGACTATCTTTATTAGTATATAATTAGCTAATAAATAGTCTTTATTTTATACCTAAAGTGTTTCTAATTTTCCCTATTATCGGCGAAAGTACTAATAAAATTGTTGATGCTAAATATTTTTACACATATTTATTTAAAGATTCTTTAAAAAATTCTTTAAAAATTGATGTTAATGACCTTGTGTAAAAGATAAACTACTCATAGAACAATGTAAAAATAGCACTCGAAAAGATTTCAATCGCGTCTTAATATAAAGAATTGATTTCACAATATCAGTCTTTATGCATAATCGAGGAGCAAAGAAATATTCATCTTGGAGAAAAGAAAAGCATTTTTAAGCCAACTGGCAAGCAAAGCTTTGACCGAAAAAAGGCCACTCGCAGCAGCAGGTCTCGCAAACGCAGCGCATGGAACCTGTTTAGGATAAAGAAGGTGATGCGTTGCAGAGCTCCGATGCGCAGCCCCGTGCGCAGAGCTCGTGTATGCGCCCTTTTCCTGCGCTAGCGCTGAAAATTAACGTGGCTAATAACAATAAAGCCTGGACAAGTTCCGCGCGAGAGTCTTATCTGAGATCGGCCGAGCCAGAGATTTCAGCCACTCGACTCAGTGTAGAAAGATGCTCAGGATGAGCGAGTACCTCTCTCTCTCTCTCTCTCAGAGAAGCGCTTGCTTTTTTTAGACTAGCTCAGAGCTGCTGGAAGCTCTTTTTCAGTATTCCGAGTCTCATAGTTGCTCGTTTTACAAGAAAGTACTCGGCTCGCTGCTCTAATGAATCATTGGCTTTTGTTTGTTTTTACTTAATTGACATGTTTCAATGCTATTTAGTGCTTTACCGTTTTGATAAGGGACTAGTTTTAAGAAAGATTAAAGTATTGCTTTATACGCGCACTAAGCTAACAAGCTGCACGATATTGCAGTAATCTGAATTATCTAGCTCGACTATTATACAGCATTCGACTTGTTTCTAGCAGCTTAGACAATTTAACATTAAATAGCTAAAGAATGTCTGATGATATTCGTAATTGATATCGATAATAATAAAAAAGACCGGTCTAACACTGATATTATCATTCGACCGCTCCAAGATCCACAAACAACATATTTTTCCTTCCGTTAAAATTAAACAAGATTTCTATGAGCATTTTATCTTAGTAAAAAAAAAAATTTTACACAATTTACCTAGCTCTTGAAGAAAACAATGACTTTTAGCAAATACAAGATCCTAGCAAGAGCGCGACGAAGCGCGTGTCGACGCAGAAAGTTATTTTTTTCCAAAGCGACTCGGAGCCGCGCTCTCGTGTTAGCTTGCGCTTGCGGGCGCGGGCGCGACAGATCTACAGGCCTGATAAGCGCGCTTTTTGTCGCTCCTCGCAGCTGATATTCGCGAAATCGGCGCACGTACGATTTCTCTTTATTGGCGGATACGCGCGCTCGTACATATCCAGTCAGATAATCACGATGCTAGCTTTATACGCGGATGAAGCATTAAGATAGCGCGCAATCGGAAACGTATGCTGCGTATACCTACATATATACCGCACAGTCCGTCGCTATGGCTCGCTATGGGAAAACTCGCGCTGGCTATTCTAATTAAGTTGCGCTAATTGAAAATCTTGTGTCTGCCTTATACTCGTTTCCTTATGTTTTTGCAATGGGGGATTTTAGCCTTTTTTCCTTGGGCTCGCTTATAGCAGAGCCGGTCGGCCAGTAGCGTTGCGCAAAGCTTAATCGCTGCGTGACTAATTGTGTTAATGGTAGCGCGTATGCGGAATTTGCATTTGACTGAGGAAAATTATAACTGAAAGATATTCCTACAATTATCTTATATTATCTGTGTCAAGATTGAGAAAATTGTAAGGTAGGATTATCTTATTGAAAACGAGCGGCTAATTTATGTCCTTGTCGTTATATTTGTATAATTTATGCCCGCGGAACAAATACAGCTGAAACTACGGCTGCAATATTTAAAATTTCTCGAGATTTTTTGCAAAACAGTAACGAGTGAAAGTGATTTACATTATATATATCTAATGATAACAAAATGGAAAATAAAATAGAGCCTTTAAAAAATGTTGCTCAAAAGCAAGCCATTCCATCGCGCTCATAAAATCCTAGCGCGAAATTCCAAAGCAGCCGATATAAACAAGTCAGATTCGCAAAATGGAACAATGCAAGCTCAGGGCTCGCTAGACAGAGCGCGCGCAGGCGCACTAATATTTACTCGAGCGAGCGCGATTTTTCCCCTGTCAAAAGCGCCCAGCCAGCACAAAGGTGCAGAATGCAGCTCCGCACGCCGCGAATAAATCACGTCGGCACGCGCGGCTGGAAATAAACAAATTACTTTATTGGCTCGCTGCGCGACTCCCATGCCGTAGCTATTTACGGCTAGCCGCGGCCGCGTAACGAGCTCGTCCGGATCCTCGATTATCGCGCAGCGACCCGGGCTACACCTGCGCGCGAAGCCTTCGAGATCGCGGCTGGTTAATTGATCGGATGAAGGCCGATGGGCTTTATTCCATCAGTGTTGCGGGCTCGCGCCCCAGCCGCGTCTGCGCCTTTTCTCTTTCGTCTTTTCCTAGCCTCCTCTCCGCGAGCCACAGGACGATAGCTTTATAGATCGCGTATATATATATATAGTATTGCGCGCAGGATGGTTAAGAGAGATCAAAGGAGAAACTTTGTATCCGGTGTCCGTGGGGCATGCAAGCCCTGATTGGTAATTTGAAGAAAAGGACGGCTTTGCTTTTTTCATTTTAAATGATCTTTTAGACTGACGTTTAATGCTTACGTTATATGCGGCTCTGCTTCTGACGCACGATACTTCATTCATTATTTAACATTGGACATTTTTCAAATTTAAAGCAATATAACTTTAATTCAGATGGAAAGTATAAATAGTCAATTATAAAAAAATTAAGGAATGTAGAAAAATGAGCTTAAAAACGAGTAGAGTGCTAGTCGTAGCACGTGGGGTAGAAAATAGAGGAAAGCAGCTTATCGGCGGAAAAAAAATTATTCATCAAGCCAGTCATGGCTCGCAAAACGACTTTTCTTCACTTGTGTGCCACATAAAGCATGGCCAATTAGAGCGCGGGGTCATGCATTATCATATTCGAATGCGCCGATAAGGGCAATTATACGAATAATTGCTAATTACACGCCGATCGAGAGAGCAAAAGAGCGAGAGAGAGAGAGAGAGAGAGAGAGAGAGAGCCGGTAAGGGATAAGTGCGCTCGCGGATTAACGAACCCACCTACGTTACATTCAGCCTCCGTTTTATTCTGCATGCCTTATTTTGCCCCGATGCTTTAATAGCTCATTAAAGTCATACGATAATTGTTTAATATACTCGCTTGATGTTTCGAGGTGAGCGTTTTATGGACGCTATTTTTAAATAGACAAAAAATTACATGGCTATTATTAATTAACTCTTATCAGCAAATAGAATATAATATTTTTTAATATATAATAGTGCTATGAAAAATAATGAAATAATTTGATTTTCAAATGAATTTGAATACGAGTAGGATCAGTAGTAGATTAATATAAAAAGATAATTATAAATAAATTTCTTATTTAATTAAGTTTAATAAAATTTAAATTAAATATATTATTACGGTTACTTCAATTACATATATACGGTTTTGAAAATTAAAAAGTCGATATTAAAACTCTATATAATGAGTGTATTATTTTTGTTATTAATAAACGTGTAGCGACCGATCCTTCGTGAAGACGAATTTGTACATCAAAAGTCATTTCCCTTCCTTCTAAACGAGATTATTACACGTTCTCAGCAGCGCTGTTTATGCATATTTAGCGCGGAACTGAAGGAAGCAAAACGAGACTGCAAGCGTGGAAAGAGGAAAATTTTTTTCAAAATTTTAATTAAATCCTTTAAGAGAGCGACGTTTATTAATCCAGGACGCGACGCGTGAATCATCCTGTCTTTTGCCTTCTTTACCCTCTGTGTACCAGAGCGACGATGAAAAGTAATGGCCAGTGCTTACACACGCCCGCGGTGCTCCTATATATCTATCCTGCTATCGACTACGAATCCTCCTTGATCAATGAATCCTCTTTTTATCCGCGAGTGCGTCTGTAAAAATGACGCCTGTGTGTACTTTAGGCATTGTGTATTGTTTCTATTCGAATATTATATTCCATTCTACTAAAGTAAAATTTTTTTCACATTTTTTCATGAGTTGATGTTGAAGTTTTGATTATGAAGTTTTTATCATATACAGAAGATTTGTCTGACTCACTTCATATTTGATCGCAATCATCTGAAGAGAGTAAGTCTTCGTATCAACACCGTACTCTGTAAACCTACAGTAAACTTATTATGTTAATTTTTATTTTTAGCTCATTTACTTCACTATTTTGTTACTTATTTTCCTGTTTTTATTACCAGAATCAACCAAAGCTGACTAAAATGTATCGGCATATCGCTAAATCTTTCTACATTGTATTTTTGTTAATCTACATAAAATTTTTTCACAATCTTTTGAATATCACTTCCGCATTCAATCAGTATATGATAATCATTATCAGTAAATTGAGAGGTAAAGCTTTGCAAAGACTATTTTATGTAGATACTAATATTAAAACATATAATTAAAACATATAAAAAATATTATCTTTAGTAATAATTTTTATTATAATGTTTTGAGTAAATATACTTTAAATAAATTCATAAATTTATATAATAAATTTAAGAAAACTTTTTCTTTGTTTGTTGATTTTTTTTAATCTTAAAGGCCTATTATCAAGAAATAAAAGTTGTAAAAACTCATTTCTTTATTTTTTTCTTCTGAAGTTATCAGCTCTCGAAATATTATAGCAGAGCATGGGGAATTTTATCTCGGGCATTTTGCAACAAGCAACTCAATGCGCATATACAAACAGGCGAACAGAAAAGTCAAACAATCTTAGATTACTCCGAGAGGGTGAGTACGCTCTGGCCAAAAACACTTTTGAGCTGCAAATACAGCACGCGGGAGCGCGATCATATCGCCGCTAAAACTCGGCGAGAGATCATGAAATTAAATCGGCGTTCTCAGCGTCAAGGTTACTGCGCCCCATGCCTGCGGCCTTTTTTTCTTATTTACCGTGCCCCTGTAAATTCTAAAGATGAACATCTCTTGCATGTGCTGAAAAATGAACTGCTGTTCATTGAGTAAATCATCGATTATTTTCGCTGCATGAATAATTTATGCCAAGAGAAGGGAGATGTTCCTATACTTTGATGCAATTGAGCGCTTGTGCAAAAAGCTAATACTTGCATAGCTTTATACTTAGACGTTGTATCTGGCGTTTTGCGATTTTTTAATAGAATCTGCGAGCAGAAGAGATTGCAGTGAGCAAGATTGGGAAAAAGAATAATTTTTAAGACTTTTATTTGAAAATATTTGCAAAGATTGTAAATTTTTGTTTTAGCTCACAACGTACATCTTTAGGAAGTTTTGAATCGCTGCAATAATTGAAATTTCAGCACAGTACTGTCTAAAACATAAAAAAATTGTTGTTCAAAAATTCATTTTTAAGAAGACTGTAACGAATGAAAGGTTTTTTACATTTCAGATAGGTAGAAATTACGATAAGAAAGAAAATTACTTGTTCTAGAATAAAAAAGTGTGACTTATTTCTTGGGTGAAATCTCATTTCCTGCAGATTCAGCGGTTATTTTCATATGCCATTGTTCTGTACGAGCTATTTCAACAATACAGTCAAAAGAATACTCAACATTTTATTTCTTCACTAATACAATGCGTTATTATATAAAATTTACAATTTCTAAAATTTGAAATAGTTGTAAGAAAAATTGCATCATTAAGTAAAGACATCAAGTTAAAAATAATAACTTTATTGTTTAAATCTTGATGCAACATCTAGCAAATATATATATATATATATATCAGATAAAAATGCCCCTTTGAGCATTAAACAAATCAAAATACCTTTCTACAAAGCATCACCCTCTCCGACCAAGAAAATCCTCCTGCATCCAAACGAAAAACTCCTCTACATCCTCTCTTTCTCTCTCTCTCGCTCTGAACCCACACACCCACGTGCCGCTCGAGAGCCGGCTCTGGGTAAACACGGCGCGGCTCGCCAACAGAGAGAGAGAGAGAGAGAGAGAGAGAGAGAGAGAGAGAGAGAGAAAGGGCTTCGTGCGAGCATCTCGCGGAAGCTGGGAGCGCAAGCGAGAGAAGAGGAGAGCGAGAGCGCTCGGCAAGGTGGGGAAAACGGAGCCAATGGCAAATGGCGAACTACTAGCGCGGGGGCCAGTGTATCGCACGGACCGTGCCGGTGTGCATCGCGCTCGCGCGCCCGCGCCTCTAACAGTCAGTCTGCCGAACGCGAGCTCAAGCACTAAAGCCGCTCTCTCTTTTCAGCTTCTCAACACTCTCCAGAGGGTTGGCGCTTCGCTTCGTCCAACTCATATCTCGTGCGGTTTTCTACTTTTTTTTATTCACCCAACTTTTTATCAACGCCAGCGTTCAGTTACTAAATTATTTTTTTAATTAAATTACTAATTTTTTAAGTGTTTAAACAATTGAAATTCTAAGAATCTGTTAGCATATTATAAAAATATGATAAATAAATATAACCAAATAAGAAAATTAAATAAAATTTAAATATAGTGTTTATTTTCAAGTGTAGATAAATAAGTATCGTGTGAGCAGCGGTCATATTAAACAAATATTTGAATACATATACACAATAATTGTTGTCTAGTTTTTAAATAAAATAAACTTTCGGCGAGAGAAGCGAATAAGTTAAAGCTAGTGAAAAGAATAGATGCTAATATAGCGCGAACTGGCAGATTGAGTAAAATAAAAATATGCGTCAAAGGCGACGCAGGACGAGAATAATCTGAGGCATGGGGTGAGCCCATTATGTACCCCGGAAAGTCGATCTTGTGCTTTCGTAGCGGCCGCGCCGGTACCGCAGTCGCTCTTCTCTTCCTTTTCTTCTGCCTTCGATCCTCTGCATTCGATCTCGACTACGATGCGAGCCTACAGTCGCACCGGCGAGTTCCCCGCCGCGCCAAGAGCGGAAGCATCTTCCTCGATCGCAGATCGAGATATCATCCTTTCGAAAACTACGTAAAAGCTCGCAAGCTTCGGCAGAAATTTTCACAAAACGAAATCTCATCAACGTCCCAGGAAATTCCTCTGGCAAACAAGCAACTCATCATTCCGGCGTTGAGCGATCAAAGCAGCCACGAGTACCAAAGGAAATCTCTGAGCGAGTCGAGCGAAAGCAGCCGCGAGAGGCGAGCAGCGCGGCACCGGGACACGGCCACGGCCGCGCCGAGCGCCTACATCCATATTTTGCCCTACGACGGACCAGCAGCGCCGACTCTCCCTCGGCACCGGCCAACCCCGCAGGCGCAGCGCCACCAGAAGTGCTCCTTGCGCTGTGTCCTGCTCTACGAGCGAGCACAGCCCTGCCCCTCGCCACCGTATCGGGGAGCTGCTTACCGGCCGCCGCCCAAATATCGCTACCCACCGCCGCCGCCGATTCACTGGCCCGGACGCAAACCTGGTAAGTCTCTGGAGTTGAAAAGTACTGCACGGATTCAAGAGTTCGCAATTATACTAAAAGGAAAATTTCAGTCTACATATTTGATTAAGTGCTGCTTTAATGTTTCTAAAGAACGGGATTAAGATAGGAATGGAATTTAGAGATCGTTTTGGAAAAGATTTTTGCATATGAGAAAAATCTGGTTTCTCTTTTTTTCTCTCAACAATGCACAAACTGGCACAATACTTTGTTATCACCACTATTTAAATAGCATTCTTTGAATGTTTGAATGACAACATTTTTCTCCTGAAAGAAAAAATAACGGTTTAAACTGTCACGGTAATACATTGTATTTTTAATAACCAACTCTTTTCAGTTTTACAAGTATGTTCAAATAAAATATGTTATTTCATTCCATAAGTTGTTTAAACAATTTATGCAAACTTTAATGATATTGAAAAATTATTAATTACTTGTTATTAGTAATTGATAAATTATTTTAAATAAAAGAATAAACGTATAAACATCTTTTACGCATTTAATATCACATATTGTTCCAATGAAGAATAACTATATAAAGTCGTTGTAAATTAAAAAAAAAAAAAAAAAAAATAAATAAATATAAATCGATATTAAAATTTTCCTTATTTTGTATAAAGAGAGTTTCACACCGTCTTAAAAAAATATTAACCCAAAAAGGAGGAGAAAAATGAATTGAACAAGTTGAACAAATCTTTTTATTATCATTTATTTAAAGAAATCGAATAAAATTTATTAAAATAATTAATGATTTTTATTAAACAAACAATATCAGATAAAATTCTTTCCGACTGTAAATTTAATGTATAAGGTTATAAACTATTAATCTATCTTCTTTTAAAAAGTTTTCTTATTTTCAATAGATTTTCTGTACTTCCTAAATATATGAAGATATCAAACATAAAAAAGTGAACCATACGAATAATTATAACGATACGAAGATATGCGACCGAATTGAAATCTTAAACGTATGAATTTCAGCTATTTGTAATTTCGCTTAGCACGCACAATTACATATTTCGTGGAATAATTCGTAAGATACCGCTGCACTTTTTGCAATCTTGATTAAATAAAATTACATTTTAAGCCGAAATTGCATTTTTTATCGACTATTAAAATCAAATTAATCCCGTCTGAATTAAAAAAAATATTTCTTATAAATGATCAGAAGAATTGATTATTTTAATCTTAAGCGCGTATTTAATAAAATCAAAAATTTAAATAATTATTTTTTTAATCATAAATTATAATAAGAATGTATTTTGCAAATAACTTTGCGTGTTCTAAGAAGTGTAAGCATCTATTTTATGATAGATGATTGCAGGGTATTTATTTGGAAAAGTTAAAATTTATCGCTATTCTAGATTAAACAGTGAAGTAGGGTAATCGAGCTGCTCAAAATGTTTCAATTTCTATTATATTTCGCTTGATTACTATAACGTTCATAGGTATATTGGAGTCGTGTAGCACAGATAAATAGAGAGTTTTACAGCTTGCATCCTATGTGCGCTTTGAAAATCTCTATTTACTGTCACAGGAAGAATTATGGGAAAATTTGTTCCTGCAAGTTTATGGCTGCACTCGCGCTGGTGCACGTAAATTCCTTTGTACTCTCGATTCATTCGCCTGATGATTTATGGGTTATGCACGAAAATATACGGAATTTTTAGCTGAAGGAAATAGCCCTTCATATTGACATTAAGCCGGTACTGGCTGAGCGCGCGAGCATATATATATATATATAAAGAAACTTCATTTCAAATGAAAAAACTGCACTAGATGAGCTACCTTTCCTACCCATTGTTACGGCTTGCGTTAGCTCGTTTGGAGATCAACTGAATGAATCTTTCATACTCTTTTATTTCATTCTAACGATTCAACAAAATTTATTTACGTCAACTAAAGGAACTTTTATTTCTTAATGAAAAATGGTTTCAATAAACTTGATTAATATAAATTTTTTTATAAAAGAGTTATATTTTAATTGATGTTTAATCCTACAATATGCGAACAACGAAGATACAGATCCTCATTCAAATGTACATATTCTTAAATAATTATGAAAAATTTCGAAATTAATAGATTATTATCTCTGAATCAAATCAGATGATCTCTAACTCATTCATTTCCAATGATAAACTTAGCACTGGCAGAGTTCGTCATCTCCGTCGACGTTGACGATCTAACGACGAGCGAAAAGGCATTAGAGATAGCGAAAAAGGAGCAAAGAAAAAAATCGGTACGTGACTGCTCTGCGCGCACGCGGGCGCGCTCTAAAAATATCGCGTCTCGGTTATCGACACGCGCGCATACCCAGAGCGGCCTGTGCGTCATTCATAGCTCCCGACCGAAAACAAACCGAACGCCATTAGTACACGTTAGCTGTGTGCCTCCACCCCCTCCCCAGCTGATGTCAGCTTTCGCGGGAAATTGCAAAAGTGAAATAATACCATAGGCACACTGCTTTGACGTTCCGTTGAAAAGTGCAAGGCCGCGCGAGCCTTTGTTTCTTCGACGCGTCTACTTTCTGACTTTTGACTTATGAAGCCTATAGATGGAATGCGTATTTGTTAGCCAGGAGGATACAGGCAGTGATGTGAGCTTTACGAATTTTTTAGTCGAATTCCAATTAAATGCAAATTCTCATTGTATTATTTATTAATTGTTAGATACTTTTTTTTTTTTTCTTCAAAATACTTTTTGTATCCTTATAAGGAAACTCTAGACTATGATTAGACCGGATACTAATTCTTTCAAAAAGCTTTATCTATGTATGAGCTCATACTTAATTGAAAGTTCAGATTAGCTTTTCCAAGACCTATACTATTGTTTGTTTTTCATGGAATCCCTAAAGTAGCAGCAGTTTAATTTTAGTACATCAAGGGTCGTTAAATTGTAATTAGTTAATTATAGCCACCCTGTAAAAATAGCGATTATACAAACATAGCTGAAATAAAGCCATGAGAGAAAAATAGTGATGCTAGTTACAATAATAATACAAACTTTTTGTTAAACGTTTGAAAATCATTTATACTGATAATTCAAAAATACTGTTAATATTTTTATTAATAATTATAATATGGTTATTTGATTTGATAACGTTTCGGTATAATACAGAAGCCTATTAAAATATCGCAATAGACTACATGAATGAAATTTTATTAAAAAATTGCTCATTAAACCTGAATTGCTTTTATATCAATTAATCAATCTCAATCCCTAATAGCTTCTACATCGACTCATTTTAATAAGTGCAAGTAAAATCGAATAAATTTTCACGTTAGCTGGCATCCCGAATCCGCGTTCTCGTATAGATCTAGGAGAGCACATGGAAAACAAACGGCCTACTCCGAATTAATGCGAAATGTTTATGGTGTGCGCTTCGACGCAAAAAAGACATCGGCGCGCTGCACGAGCCTGCGTGTATATAAGACAGTATGCAAGCTCGCGTGTAAGCTTCGTCATGCGTGAACGCTTTGAACAAGCAGCAAGCTTTTCGCGACCGCTACCTTGGCTAACTCGATCGCGTCAATCCTTCTTCTTTTTCCTGCTTCTTCAAGTCTACGGTGATAAGTGAGCTCTTCTAATAATTAATTATTGAAGATGCTGCATCGAGATGGTCGGGCTGGATTGATACCTTAAAACTTGATTTTTATTTTTTATCGAGCCATGATATTTCTGCTTGCTCTGATTCGAAACACATGATCAATATTTCACTATATCAATTTATTAACGATGTATTTTTATTTAACGTTTAAATGATTTTAATGGAATAATGATAATAATGAAACGATTTTTTTATTTTATTATTAGTTATTTGGTTTTTAAATAAATTTTTATCAATAATGCTTCATTAAAATTATGAAAAGAAAGAGAATAGATATATTATTTTTCATTTATTTTTAAAATATAATATATTTTACCATGAAAAGTTAATCATAAATATGAAAGGTTGAAATAATTATTTTAAAAATCTTAAACATTCCTACAAATTTATTAGGTGCTCGAGAATTCATGCCACAGACTGGTCCATAAACAACGATTCCTCCAACTCTATTGTCCTACATCTATCAAATTGAAAAAAAAAAAAATCAGAATTCTCGCCGAAACAATGCGGTCACGAGAACAGAAAATCCAGCACAATACTGGCAAAGCAGAAGATAAAGTAAAATAAACAAACAAATTTGATAACTCTGGTAAAAAGAGTGATGGCAAGGTAAAGGGGCGCATGACACTAGGAATGAAGCGGCGATTCTTTCCATGATGGCAAAAAATCATGCTGCGGTCGAAATTCTCGGCGGTCTTTCTTTCCCGGCGGCGCCTTTTGAGCCCGGCTATCGTGCTGATATCTCTCGCTACACTCGCGGACTTCCTTCCTGCCGCCTGCGCGCGCGCGCGCTGTCTCTCTATATTCCTCGCTCTTCTTTTCTTTCTTTATCCGCTCTGCCCGCATATATAAGAGAGGGCCAGCGCAGCGCGTATCTCTGCGCATTGCGCGCCAGGCGGCTTATGTAATATTGCGCCAGGGCTGCAGACCTGAACAGAGCGATAATTGCGCGGAAATTACGTGCGAGGATACAATAAGCTTTTTTACCGGGCTTTTTCAAAACTGAGCTGTAATTTCGCTACTTGCCTTTGAGAATTAAAGTAGTCTTGATCTTTGAATCACCTCTTCGTGACTGTAAGTAGATAATATATAAATTAGCAATTGTAATGATTATAATTAGAATATCATTTGGTATATTTATGTTTTTAGAAAGATTTTTATATGTATAGAGAACTGGCTCTTTCAATAAGCCATGTGTACTGAATTACAACATAACAAAGCAATAAACTATTTGAGTAAATAAAAAATTAGCACTGCATCGTTGTGCTAATTCTGTCAACAAGAAATCCGTTCGCACAGCGGCACTCAATCGCTCGCGTACAATGAATTGCAAATCCCAAGAGTCTCAAAGAGCATACAAAACTCGCGCATTGAACGCAAACTCTACGTTCGCCAACTCTATTGGAATAATCCAAAGGTGCTGGAAGGACGATCTGGCTCAAATATAAACGCCTGCGCATATATGTATATATAAACGTGCAAGCGCGTCTCCTTCTGTCTACAATATGGCGAGACACGCAAATGCACGTGCGTATAGGCCAAGGAGAGTACATCTATCCTGGAGCCTCGTTTTATTTGCAGCGAGTAAGCGAGAGCCTCGAATTAGTGGTGCATACCGCGACGCGCGCGCGCGCGCTACACCTGTTATTGAATAATCATACGTGCGCGTTCGCTTTGTTTTTCTTATACTTTTATACGATGACGGCGCGCGTCTATTTATCTTGTTCTATTTTAGATTCACTTTGGCCTACAGTCCTATAGTTCATCGACGTTAAGGAAATTGAAAGTCTTCATAATATTTAAGAGAATTTAAATTTCAACATTTATTTAATAGGTGAATTTTATAGGTGAAAATTTTTAGACAAATGATTGTATTATTTTTTAATATGAAACATAATTAAGATTATTACTATAATTTGACAAACTAATTATTATACTTGACTGCGATACGTCAAATCCAATTTAATAACTTATTATGCATATCATTATGATAGCTTGATTGTTTATTAAGTAGATTAATGATATTGATATAAAGTATATTAATACCTATAATATTGACAAGGCTTTAAAATCCTTTTTAGTCTTATCATCGGATAAAAAAGTTAAATGAACAAGTCCATTTGCAATCCTCCAGCTCTGAAAAAGTACAAGTTTTAGGCGTGAACGACCTCGGCCAGCCCCATCCTTTACGTGCCAATGGCTTATCTCTCGCCTTCTTCGTCTGCCTCTTCTCTTCCTGCTTTTATCTCTCTCTCTCTCTCTCTCTCCCGCAGCTGGCTCTTGGCATTGCTCTCCTTATTCCCCCTGATTCTCAGCCACGGCGTGCTCTTTGATTTCGAGCGAGACGCTGCCGCGCGTTCGAATCGACGGACAGCTTCGTTCCGATGCGAAATTACCCACCTCGACGGATACGCGATCTTCTCGATCGGCTGATCCGACCTCGCGCAAGCACAATTTCTTCCTCCATACCTCCGCATAGCGCGCATCTATATATCATTCGTCTGCTTTGCCTGACCTTGCCCCGACGGTATGCCCAATCATTTGAAACAAAAACATAATCAATGAGAATTCATTTTCCCTCGAGCTTCGCACAATTGAATTATTCTTCATTTCATTTTTCCCCGAGATTGTCTCGATCTTTCATTTCTACTGCAGTTTGCTTTTACTTTTCTCTGCGGCTGCCTATGTTTACAGTTATATAATGGCCATTATTTTGAGGACTTTACCATTATACTTTTTTATACAATTTATATTGAATAACAAATTCCTATAAAGTTTATTGATTGAAATAATCAAATTGATTTGTTTCTAAAAATAGCTGAATTAGAATTTAGATAAGTAGATACATGCCGAGTTGTGTTGGACGACGAATAATTCTAATTAAGTCAAGTAAAACGAATTATATTCAATTTATAATTTTTAATAACTCTAAAAATTAAAATTTAAAAATGTAGAGAAAGAGGGTCTACACTATAGGCATACATGTAATTTATTATCGGTACGAACTTTATAAGTTGTGCTAAAATTTTAATCCGCACGCTACTGCACATCCCGAGCGATTCTTGCAAAACAGATTGATATGAGAAGTGAGTTGCGTGATTCGAAGGGAAAGCGTTGACATGCGTCCAGAATATAAATAACGCGGGCAGGTGAGCCGAAGCGCCGGAGAAGTTTTTGTCGCGGGCGCGACTAACCGACGAAACGCTCTTTTTTCTCCTACTTTCAACGGACAATACTTGGTGTCGGAGCTCGCGCGACATGGAAAACAGCACGCGCTAGCTCGCACAAATGTAATCCGATACAAGTGAAATCGCTCTGAAGCATAGAGTTACCAGGAATCCGCTGGTAAGAGTTTCGACCGCATTCAGCCCAACCTGCGTTTAACCGAGCGCCGATCGCTTACTACCGATAAGCCCAAAAATCAGTTAAACTTTGCCATTCATAATGACCATTATTTTTTCCATTATCAACAACTTTGTACTTTCAATTTTATATTTATTCCAATTTTACAAAGCTTGTTTCATTGAAAAGTTTAAGTGGATAGTAAACTTTCAAAAAAATAGGTTAATACGACATAAGAAAAAGGGCCTTAATAAATAAGTACATGGTAATAAAAGAACTAGAACTAGTTAATAGTCGACAGACAAAAAGTTTCAATCGTGACTTCAACAAAAATCTATCAAAATATAAATTTATTTTAAATTTATTACAATTGTATGAATAACTTGTGAAAAATTTCCATTTTTTCATTTATAGATTAACTAACTTTTTTAGCAATTTCTAAATGCGTATTTATATTTTTAATCAGCAAGTTTATTTAATGAATATATATACAATTAAGCAAGCATAAATCCATGAGGAGTGAACAATTAAATTATTTATCCCCCGTGAAATTCGAAATGAAAGTGGCCGCTCCACCGTCGTCCCCTTAACGCGAGAATAACACTGTAGCGGAAAAATGGTCAACACGTGTACAACACTGTACCAGTCGGCAACACCCACGGCTCTGCAGCCTGGCCCCGATGATAAATGCCCGATCCACGGCCCGGCGTGATCGATCCCTTGGCGAATCGGCGAATCGGCGCGCCCTTTATCTGCGGCCTCGTTAAATCCCATATCCTAGCTTCAGGGCCCCATAGGCCAGCGCAATGATTATTGTTACACGTGCCCTCGCGCTGTCCATTAGAGCTTGACTAGCGCGTTGCCTCTCCGATGATCTTTTAATTGCTCGTGGGCGATCACTGCGCCAGATCCATAATTTTATGCACGGCTGCTCCAGCTTCTTTTTCTTCTTCTTCTTCTTCTTCTTCTTCTTCTTCTTCTTCTTCTTCTTCTCCTTATTGAGCTTTTCCTTAGATTGAACAAAGTCTTATTTCAAGTCGAATAATATTTTACATGTCTTACAACTAAGTGAAATGTTTGCAAAAAATGATTTCTGTCTGAAGAAGAAAATTATTCCAACATTTATTCGATTCTTTTAACGAAAAGCTTGCAAACTTTTAAATCAACATTTCGAAAGCACACGTTTTTATAACAAAATAACTTATAGAAAAACAAAGATTAGAAATTAAACGTTACAAACACGTGGGCAATTTTATTTATTGTCTACTGCCCTTTTTTATTTTTTATAAATCATATCGTATAGTAGTTTAAAATTAACACATATTTTGATGGCCAAACTAGGTTAATATTAAGTCATGGAAAACAGAACAGAAAATGCTGTTGTTATTACCTAGGTAACGTTATACTTATTTAATCATTTTTTATTACGAGACTCGTTGATACGTACGTTATAAGTAATAACATAAACGTTCACAACACGCGATTCTGCATGCGTTTTCTCTTTTCTCTATTTTTTTATTGGAATCGTTGTTATTATTGTTATTAAAAACACTTTTAAACCTACTTGGACTCCTTTTCATAACAAGCTATCTCAATTATTTTGACAAGCAAGATTACTGCTCATACCTTTTTTCAAGTATATCTTATTGCTAAACTGCTCAACTTTACAAACAAAAAACTTAAAAGTTCCTTTCTTTTTTGCAAGATATTCGATTAATATCAAAGTATAAGCTATTTCAATTTATAATTATTATATCAAGTTTTTGTCATAAAAAATTTACTTATTTTATTTATTTCATACTATTGGTAAATAAAATAAAAAAATTTTAAATAAATTTTATAAATATTAAATTTCTTTTATAAATTTTATTTTCATACATATATTTTATTAATTCAATTTTGCAGCTTTCATATCATTGCACGTTAAAGTATTGTTAATGATAATTGAAAGTTAAGTTATAAAGTCTTACCTCTATCTTGTTGAAAACATGCATAATTCATGAATACAAGAGATGACATACAAAGTAATTAAAAAAAAATAATTCTCGGGAGCAGAACAGTTATGAAGAAAAGCTACTTTCGTATACGAAGTTATATTTTTGAATAGCTCTAAATTCTAATGTTTTTTTTTTTTTTTTTTTATAAGAGAACCATATATTTGCATAAGTATGGCAGTTTTGCGTCTAGTTATAGTATCAAGGAATATATTGGACTTTGCATAATTTCTGCAGTGTAAAAGTGTTATTGTTCAGTGCATGAAAGGATCTTTACCATAATTTATGTGATTTTGAAATCAGTATTGAAAAAATAATTCCTTCGGGGAATAGCTGCACTTTCTAACGGAGAGTCGCGTAACAATTGTTGTATATATTCCATTGCAATGTACTTTTTAAAACCTTAGTAATAAATTGTTTATTAGTAGTTTTAGTATTATTAAAAAAAACTGTTATATAACTTACATTGTTTGCTAATCATAATATATACAATATACAATAATATATAATAAGCAAAAGAATTGATTTTCATATTTACTTGTGCTTGTCAATTAATGCAGAATTTTAACTTTGCCATATTTACGGTGCATCAACAATACTTAAATTACGATTGGATCTCACAGCTTCGATATCAATAAAAACTTATTGCAGCATGTAAGCTATTTCTGTAAAATTTCTTATCTATAGAAGCTAGCAATATAAATTTCATTCTAATCTACTCATCGGCTCACGTCGTCAATTTTAACTTTTCTTGAAAAATCCAGAAAATATCAATTACTATAACTCTAATTCAATAATATTTACTTTATTTCTTAGCCAAGGCTCGTAAAGCAAGTACCTTATAGAAATTCTCCATCTTTCCAGCGCGCTAGCTAAGACCGACCGTTATTTCCAATTAAAACAACCTCGCTGCGGCAATTATAATCTCGAATTCCTAAACAGAACCGACAATTACATTGAATTCACTATTTTATTTTACACAGCAAAATCTTCCCAAATTCAAAATTATTTCTCTGCGTGTCCTGTAAAAATCCAACTTAAATAAGTATCTGAGCCGCAAAGATATTTTCGAGAATCCTCGAATTAATAAAACACGCAAACTAGACTTTCGTATATACAATTAGCGCTCGGGATTGCATTGCAATAGCGCGTGTGCCGCACACACACATA
>JAPYZB010000695.1:0-18731 GCA_030522745.1 Eupelmus kiefferi | reverse complement strand
CTATGTCCTGGATTTGCTTATATTGCAATATATTTTTTTTAATGGTCAAAAAACTATATAATTTGTACATGTCGATAAAGTAGGACTATCCGACCCCATTAAGGACAAATTTAAGAAAATCAATAAATTAGTATACTGCAAAACGATTCAAGTCAAATTTTTAAAAAATTTTCGCAGAATTAATTATAAATTACTGTTTAACAAATAAAAATATTAAAAAATTTGTATATTTTGAAAAAACATGCAGTCAATAAAAAAACATTTTCTTTATGTTATTTATGTCCTAGTTATTAAAAAGTTACATCTGAAAAAATCATGCAACATTGCTTCTTTACTGAATTAGAAATCGTTTGAAGTTTACAATTTACGAAAAACGATTTTTTAATATTTTTTTTATTGATTTTTGTAGGAATAGAAAGTAATTCATGTGTGAGTACTAATAGGTCTATTATAACTATTATCCCTACCAGTTAAATACTAGTTAAAATACATTATACCTGTTTAAATATTAAATTCTTCATTTCTCACAAACATGAAAATATATACTCGTCGGTTGTTCCAAATCAGCACAACACATTTCTCTGAAACAACGAAATTTCAAAATTTCCTTTATAAATAAATTAATAGATAACTTTGAAAGTCCACCGATACCGAGATTATTTTGGCAAGAAACAGCCAGCAGCTTACGTAAACCAAACATTATTCAAGGAATACCCACCCACGGCAATAACTGGCCTAAAAAGCTATTTTTGGCTTCAGCATCGGTGTCTCGTGTATCCAATCGCCGGAATTTATCATCGCCTCGGCAGTGCGATAACAAGAAAGGCGGCCTACCGATATATAACCCAGCCGTACGACATATCCGAAAGAGAAAATAGGAGTAAGCAACGAGAGCAATGATATACATGCGCATACCCGAAGCGAGAGCGAAAGCACCGAGCGAGTTTCTACCGAGGCGCGACATGGCTACTCCATCTGCGTATCCTTTCGAGAGCGCCGTGTAGCAGCTCGCCGATGGACCGAACGGTATCGGGCAGAAAAATTCCGGCCAGAAGGACGGATGCGCTCCGTTATGAATGACAAACTGGTTTCCCGCCGGTTCTATCTACGCTCTCGGCCTTTTTAACATCGCTCCCCGCGCCGATGACGAAATCCCGCAGCGCGCTAGCTTTTCCTCCGCCTATATACCTACCGATTTTCTTAGTTGAATTAGTTTTGCGGTCGCCGGTACCTATATTTACACTAGTCGCTCTCTGCGGTCGGGACGCGCTTGCGGCTATATCGCGGAAAAAGTAAGTCTCCGCGGTGACGGTGGCTTCCCTGCTTCTTCTTTTTTTTTTTGGCTGCGCCGCACCGCTTGGAATCGATATCTGTGAGCGCGGCGATCGGTGTGCGTTCGAGCGCGAATCCTATCAGAACGCGCGAAACGTCCGTGTTTAATCAATTGGTTGGTTTATTTATTTAGATGCTGCGCTGCAGTGACTTCCGCTCTTTTGGAACGGTCGAGCTGTGCTGCTGGACTGTAATAAGCTCGTGAGAAGAAAGATCGGTAAGCGCTGGTAATTAGGTGAAAAAAAATTTTCGGTATTGCTCATCGTTGAGTAAGTAGTAATTATTTGAATAGTAGTCAAGGACGCGATGATCAAATTTTTAATTGATGTTACGTATTAATTTACGATGTTTAATTCGATAATTACACGGGAGTTGGGAATAATTAGGTATCTATTATTAAATGTTATATAATACTTTTAGTTATTTCGACGATTTAGTGGTTACAGCTCCAAAATCATCATATTGTCAAAATATTAAAATTAATGTAAAATTTGATAGTACGAAAGAGGCAAGTCTAATACCTCAACGTCGAAAATTCTATAGCCGAGCGAACTACTTTAACAATAAGGTTAAATTTACAACACTGAGTACTTATCGATTATGTATTTTCCAGAGCGAGGAAACAGTCACGGGTACATCAGTTTCTAACAACTGCATGCAAGAGTCTATGATTACATGCTTGGGCGTACCTACTTACTCATTTTTAGAAAAGACGCAAAACACTTATTATTGTACCTTTTTACAGTTACATTAAAACGAAACTGATTGTTAGCAACCTAGTTAGCCATTAAATAAATTGGGTCGTTTAAAATTTTTTAAAAACGATTGAATTTTCATAGCTGTACTCGGCACTAGTACTTTTGCAAACTTTGAAAATTCATACTTACCGTCTTTTAAGCTGTAACATTATTTTACTCGTAAGAACTACGGTTTTAGAAACATTAGATTTATATTACGGCCTATTTATCTAAGTTTTCAATAAAAAATTATTTAACCGGCAATTAGAAAAGCTTAAATCACTTTAACACGAATATTATTCAACAAATTATGGAATCGACATTTCCATTTTAAAAGGAGAACCGACGTTATCAGCCCTGTAGACAGTTTAGTCTGGCGCAACGGCCGGCAGTAAACATCCCAGAAAAGATCGACTGAAAACCTGTTCTCAATAGCACAACGCCGTCGAAGCGGTCAGTTCCTATCTGTTTTTATTTTTATCAGGACAGAATTTTTAGCCTCCAGGCTTTTATCGTCTAATGTTTTCCTTCCTTTTTGAATAGCACACACAGACGTGTATATATACGTTCTGAAAGATATAAACATGATGCTACTAGCGAATTCAAGTAAAGACTGAAGATGCAAATGAGCAATTAGAAAAAATTAACGGCGAAAAAGCGGGCGTTGCGCAACGTAAATTGGAGGAGGAATTTTCACTGCAAATGCACGCGTTCGTAAGCTCATCAGCATATAAGGAAAATTAGGTAGAAATGACTTTTTTTCACTGTGATACGCTGCTTTCTCGAGGAGAAAGCATTGCATCGGTCAATTTTTTGTGAGTTCTCGATTCGCATTGTATTTCTTATATTTACAGCTGTTTGAATGAATAAGTGCCGTTACACTTTCCGTTTCAATAAGATTTTTCAGAAGCCATTGAAGGTGCAATTCGGATAAATGATGCCTTTTTAATATCTACAAAAATTTATTTTAGCCTTTTAAACTATTATTTTTTTGCAAAATTTATAAGTAAATAATATTTTAAAAACTGTCATGTCTATCTTTAATTAGGGATGTTTGAGTACTAAAAATACTCAAAGAATACTATGAAAAAGCGATCCGCCCAGCTAGAATCGAGTAGCGAGTCGAGTCGGATTACTCAAAAAAAAATCGAGTAACTCGAAAAAATCGAGCTCCTCGAAACAATCGAGGTTCTCCAAGCATTCAAGCAACTCGAAAAAATCGAGACACTTGAGAAAATCACGCTACTCGAAATGATGGACAGTTTCGAAAAAATTATGTTACACTCTAAATTATTGAGTTGTACAAAATCATAATTACAAATGGTATAAAATATATATATGGTGTAAAGTATATTGTCTGAAAAATATATAAATAAATTGCACGTACGGTAAATACGGCATAGTAACAAAAAATTTGCGTTAGTTAGATATTTTTCAGTCTGAAAAACTTGATTGCACCGAATAATCGAATTTTTCAACTACTCTATACTCGCACTCAATAAAAAATCTTAATTTGAACCGTCTCTGATTTTTCCAGTGCTGTTACTCTTGTATTTTCAATATATATTTTTATATATATTTTTTAATGAATATCTTTTTTCCTATGACCGAAGTTTCCGATTTGATTTTAAATAGTAGTTTTAAATTATTTTTTAAATGATAAAAATTTGAATGTTTTATTACTTTAAAACAGAAATAAAACTGGTCTTTTGCACTTCTTCTATATTCTATTTTAATTCTCTGGATCTTTCTTCTTCAAACTAAAATAAGTTATATGTGTATTATGTTGATTTATATTCTAATGGACATTTATTTTATCCATTAAATAATTGTTTTGCCAAAAACTAAAAATTAAAAAGATTGTCAGGAAGTTTATAGTTTTTTGTTTTACGAAATATTCAGTGCTTCAAAATACTCGTAAAAAATACTTTCTTTTTTCGATTTTAATTCACATTCGTTCACTTACAAGTCTACGATTAAAAGCTGAAAAAAAAAAATGTTTACAAGTTTTTATTTTTCACGGAACTATTTCCGAAGTACATTTTTTTAAGTTAACTTTATGAAATTATTGTCTTGCTTCCTATTTGCTTGTTCCCATTTACCTGAATATGCGTCGGTTCATGGTACGATTATTCATATTTAAGAAAGTCAAAATTTAAATACTTCCGTTAATCATGTAAATTTTAAGAGCAACAATGTTCATGTTAAATAGCCTTTAAAAGGGGGACTACTAAACTCTCCGAAACCTCGACCTATAAAAAAATAAGGAATTGTTTTTTGTTTTCCAAATATCTTGCTTTGTTGATGATTATTTATCCTTCATATTTTTTAATACAATTACGATTATCAGTTTTTGACACAATTTAAAAATAACATTAATAAAATTGGTATACGTATTTTATTATTATATGATCAATCTAATCGAATACGTACTGCAAGATTTAAAAAATCTGATTAAAAAAACTTGTCATTAAAAATTTTTAAAGATCATTTAAAAACTTTTATTAAAATTTGAAAGACTATACAAAAATTAATTAACACATACACATATATAGTTTTTAAAACTTTACTCTCAAAATGTATATGTATATGTACGATAAAAACTCAGATAAAATGATTTATGAAAAAAAAGCTTTCTGTTTAAGAGAAGAAAAGACACGCAACGGCAGTGCTACTCTATTGCGTAAATAGATTCAAACGAGGTATTCCAGTGTTGATAAAAGCCGAAATGATAGCAATGATTAAGGTGGAATCAACAAAGAGCAACCAGAAACCATTAACTAACCAAGTAGAAGCAACAAAGACAGATAAGGAACCGCAAGTCGACCAACTTGTGAAGCTTGTAGTTTCGCAAAAGAGAGACGCAGAGAGTAAAAGAGAAGAGCTAATCAACTATAAGATACAGTTAATGGGGTACTTTGTTTCGATGCATTGTTTGACTAATGAAACTAAAAAAGATATTGTAACAATACAAAGGAGTCATTCAGTAAACTTTGCATTTTTATTTTTATCAAAATGTTTGTATGATAATCTTCTTTTTTATACATAAGACACATTGTACGCCTTGTTTGCCTATTGACACCTTATTCATTTAATAATTCTGTAAGAAAACGAGTAAAGCTATAATAATACTTGACCACATTTTTCTTAGCGTATATGTAAGACTTGAAAATCAAAATCCAAACTGCAAGCATCCTCCCAAGCTTCTATTCTTAGCCGATCGGCCGCCGAGCTTCCGTCTCGATTAGCCAATAATTCATCCAGCGCACAATCGATCGCTTTGATCCGCTTGCCGCATGCGGCTCGGCGCGATCGGTCTAGCAAGAAATCGTTAGAATGAAGAATCATCCCTAACTAGCCAGGCAGTCGCTCGCAGCGCAGCAAAGAAGCAGCAGCTTGGCACAAAGTGGCCAAGAAAAAAGGAAGCAGACGATATATATCGCGTTGTAGAACGCCGCTTGAATGTCGATTTTCCATTAATGTATTCGAGAAAAGGAGGGGGAGTCCGCGCTGTATTTTTGGCAGCGAAACCGCAGCGAGAGCGAGAGGGCAGCCGAAGAGGCCATCGCTCCTAATTGGAGAGCCGCGGCTCCTTTGCTTTGACTTGCAGATGAGCTGAACGAGCGCCGAGCGCTTCTCTCTTCCGCGCGCGAGCATAGAGCTCGCTTTTTTTCAGGGGGGCTATCTCGCTTTTCAAACTTACTTCGAAAAAGGCCCCGGCTCCTCTCGATGAGCGCGGCTTGCGGCATGTATATACGCTGTTGCCCCTTTCAATGCTCGCCAGCCGCAGAGCTAGACTTTCTTATAGAGCTAGCTGCTCGATACTCTATTTTCTTTTCCAGTAGTTTTGCCGGATAGCGCGGGAAGCTCGCGATCCAGAGGCAATAAGCGCATACAAAACGCCCTGGCTCTCTCTCTCTCTCTCTCTCTTTCTGCAAATCTATTCAGCGGGGCTTGAATCTTAAAACGCTTCCTGAATGCGATGTTTACGTAGTCAGTGGTACAGGTGTATACGCGAGCGATCGCTGGAAATTAAAGCGCTCAGATGGGATGAATGTTGGGTAATATGGTTTTGATGATCGGTTTTTTTATTATCAATGTATCAAAATCATATATAAAATAGATTTTGAAATTTAGCGCGAGCCAATGTTGTATTTAATAACAGAAACGTTTATTTTAATTTACAATCAATGTATACAATGAAAATACTACTTTGCCGTTCCATCTCTCTTTATGGAAAGTTATTTGATATTACAGGAGAGATTACATGTAACGTAACGTCTCGGAGATCGCATATATGAAAGCTGCGGTTTCGAGCAGTTCAATGTCTATTTATAAGCCGCTCGATATTCCTCCCAGACAGTATATAGTCCTCCTAAATATGACATTACTCGATTGTGCAACGAAACTTTCAAATGATATATTTTCTAGCCAATCAAGCTTGGGCTTGACGCTTTATCTCCTAGGCTCGTAAGTGCTTCTTTTCCAAAAGCCGATTATCATCTAGAAAACTATACATCCACTCGGTATCCTCGCTACTTAGAACGTTAAAGAAAGAAAAAAAGAAGCCAAGCCGACAATTGAATGTTGAAACAGTCGTCTCCGTTTCGCCGAGAGTGAAAGAGAGAAGGGGCAGAAAAAAAGGCAACGAGCAGACGCAAGAAGGATGCTCTCGCCGCGATTATGTATTGGAAAGTGGAGAGAGGGAGAGAGAGACGTGATTACGGTTTTGCTCTGTACAGAATGGCGACGATGATTACTGTGATTTCTATCCTCTCCGGTGCACAAAAAAAAGTGACGAAAAGCACCGAGTCGAAGAAACATAGTCTCCCTGAGTCGCGCGAGCTACAATCCAGTTCGAAAGTTAGCTTCGTTATAAATCAGCATAAAATAATGGCTTTTTAGAACCGCGCGCGCTTCGCAACACGCACTTTGCGAGCCGAGGCGAAAAATCTTTGTGCTCGTTAGCTGTGCGAAGGATGTTATTAGAGGAATTAGTCGTCGCGTTTATCGGGACTCGTTCCTCAGCTGGCAATTAGATGCTTAATTGATAATTTGTTTTACGCGCTTTGAGATGCTTGAAATTGCTTTGACCGTGTGGAACAAGCAAACCTGTTTCAACTCGATTTTCATGCAAATCTTATTAAAGACTAAACGGAAACGCACGCAGGTACCGTTTTCATGATTTTTTTTCCAACGAAATGAAATTCAAAGTATCGATTACTCGAACAAGCGCATTCACGAAAAAGAGCGTATAGACAAGGAAAACAAGAGCTTCAATTCTACTTAAAAACTCCGCTTTTTTCAAGCGCAGCCAATTCTTCCTTTTATACGAAACGGCCGCTCGCAAAGCTCGGCGCACTTGAATATTCAAAAGTTTTTTCGCCAAACAAAATAATCGATTTCGGCTCTCTGCGCGCACGTTCAACTTTCCGCTTTTTCCAGATTCACGGAGCCGCGCTAAACACGTACAATTCACCGGCTCGCGGCCCTATTAAATAATCCACTCAAACTCCCTGCGAACTTGGTATAATTGATCGATTATACGCTCGGCTCGTTGCGCGCGCCGGCTATTATCGCGGCCCTCGGCGCGACAAATAATTTTAATTTCGGCCCCATTGTTCGTCGGCGAGCGCGCGCGCGCAAATGGACCGTGTCGAAAAGGTCGAGGAGTTATTTCACTCGGGGCGTACTTATGCGTACACGTTAATGAGCTATAATCGAGCGGCACTCGGACGGACTGGTGATGCGAGCTGTATTCATTATCGCGCAATTATCGCGAGCTGCTGCGTTATTATAAAAGTGCGCGCGGAGGAAGAGGTTGTGCAGGTTCGATTGGGCTGTGATAAGAGAAAAAGAGCCGGCTTTCGATCGTGGCTTATGAAAGCCGAGGCTATGAACATGTGTCTTTGCATAATTGCCGGATAAAAATCTTTGCCATTTCAACAGAGATGCGCGCGTATTAGCTGAGCTAACGAGTTTTTATTGTTGTTGCGAGGCAGTGCATCAGGAGAGTTCGGAGAACGACGAGGTTTATAATTGTTTTGTCGTTGGTGATTAAGAGTTGGTTAAAATGGTAATGAGGTTTCTCGATAAGATGTCTGAATAGCGAAAAATACGGTAATTGTGCATTTTAGAATTATGTAAACATATACCTCTGCGGTTTAGCTGATCTTTTAATCAGATTTCACAAAATAGAAGATTTTTTTTATTTTACAGAGATAAGAATAAGGATCATAATATATGAAATAGTTTAGTTTGAAGAGAAACAAATGCGATGCAAAAGTTATAATTAAATTATAAATCAGAAAGCAAAATTTTAGAATCCTCAGGAAAGCCCTACTTATTCGAGGAAAGTTTCATAAGCCCCGGAACGTTGAGATCGCAGCCGACTATACGGGGCTAGAATAAAAAAGTGAATGACCAATTGAAAATTTCTCTTTCTTATCAGCTGACTTTCCTCGATTCTAAATTACACGAATTATAGGTACCGTTCGCTCCTCTTTCTCCTGCGAGCAATAGAATAATAGCACTTAAAAGCAACAGTGAATACGGCCCCCCGGTAATTAATTGGCCCGATATCTAGAGGCGCGTGAAAGGAAGCGATTACACGGCGCTGAATGAAAATTTGTACGGCGTGAAAATGACGTATAACGTCAATTGGCCGCTCGCTCGGCGCTCGCTTAAGGAGATGCTATCATTCCCATACTCGTGACTACTCTTAGCCTGCGCGCCAGCGCGTCTTGGATGCATCGCTGTACGCTCGCTCGCTCTCTCTCTCGCTTTGACAATTGCAGATCGATCATTAGAGATCGACGTGCCGACGTCTCTCGCGCCTCGCTCTGACATCAATTTTTCAAGATCAATCAGCCTCTTTCTCGCTAGCTCGCGTATAATAAATCGGAGAATCAACGTGAAAGTGAAGGCAATTTCGTCGGGCATTGTCTATTGTATGCGAGAGCGAGAGAGGCGCGCGTCCATTGAAACGTCTCTCTGATTAAGCTTCCGAGCGCGCGCGAGCTCAAATAGCTTCTTTCATTCTCGGATTGCTGACAAAGGGGAGCGCGTATTTTTTGGAGGAATTCGAAGAGCCGAGATATCGGTAAGAGAGCCCAGCTCTTTTATATTTCAGCGAGCGTATTGCGCCTGAAGTTGTACTTTGCGCCGAGGCGAGTTCCGTAAAAGATGCAATAACAACGGAGCGAGCGTGGAGGAAGGCACGCCGAAAAGGAAAAATAAAAAAAAAACACCAACGGTAGGTGGGAGAAAAATATTTTATGTTCGTTGCTTGCGTGGCCCGACTGACACTCTGCCGCCGAGTCTCGTCTGGGACGGGCTCGTAAATTTTAGAAATGACGCTGGCTTTCATAAAAGTTACGAAAATAATATGTTTTTAAAAATATTTTTATACGTGCTCCTGCTTTATTGTTGAATTATAATTTTATCAATTTATTACTGCGGCTAATGTCTTTTGGCTTAACGTTCGTTTCTTCATCTTGAAATATTTTTTATTTTAGTACTTGTGCATTACGTTGTCTGTTAGGCCTATTCAAAGTTTACTAATAATTTTTTTTAACAATCTTTTAATAATTAAACATAGGAAATCAAATAATTACATAAACGCTCAAATTAACTTTAAATCTTAAAACCAATATCAAAAACTGAAATTTCTTAATTTTTATTTCTAATCTGATTTTGATATTTAATGTGTCCTTTTCCTCCTTAATCTTTTATCTATACATTCAGCGTCAGCAAATTAATTTGTATACATAAAGCTAAAGATTAAGAAATAAAATAAAAATTTGTAAACAATTTTAGTTTTGAATTTTGTGAATCTTTGTACCTTAATATTACCGTAGACCGTTAAAAAATGTGTTGGAACTCCCTCTTCTGTGCAATAATAGCCTTAAGGTATATTATCAATATTTAAATTTAAATTAATTGTAATTTTTTATTTTTTAAAATGATTTATACATTATAATCTTTGTAATACGAAAGTGAATGTAAGTTAATCCGTATGTATAAATTTATGTAACGAAAGCATACTACTAGACTCTTCAAATCTTTGTAATATAATCTATACATGTCTAAAGTATTGAATTGTACAACAAAGCTCTTTTATTGATGTTTATAACAATTTAAGATTGCATCAGAAGACGACTAAATACAGGCATGATTAATCTATTCTAGTAGTGCCTTCTTTAATTAGTTACAAAGAAGTCACTTCTTTACTGCATTCTAGTACAATACCGTAAAAGAGCAAGATTTCCACGGTGCTACATACCGCAGAACTGATATTTTTTATATCCTGCATCTTTCTATGTCAAGAACCTATAACGTACTTAAGCAATTCTGTACAATAAAGTAACTGAAAGGGACACTTTTTATTGTTCTACACAATTAGAAATTATTTTTTTATTTCCAAATGAAGGCATGATATATGATCCAAACTTATTTTTTCAATACACGTTTATGGTCAATTATATTTTCTTTATAATTTCTATTCCTTTTTATGAGCTAGCAGCGTAGAAGGCGTAGATTCATTAAAAATTAATGAAAGTTATTTTTAAGTTTTTTAAACAGAGAAAATATATTTAAAATAAGATTGAATAGTATTAGAATATAAAAATAAATAAATGTATAAAGCAAATACGTAAATTCATTTTTAAAATGTTTTTTTAGAATTGTTTTAATGAATTTCAATCAATTCGTTTATTTCAATTTCGTTCTAGGTAAAAATTTTCCTTTAAAGCGTTAATGCATGATAAATAGCGATTTAAATATACAATTATGTATACGCGAGTCTGTTTCAAGAAGCGCTATAAATTTGTCAAACTCTTGTGCCACTACAAAATGGACAGCGCGTCGTTTACCGCGAGTATATTTTACGATAGCATTTTTGAATTTTGTAAAGGTAAGTATATGTATAAGGAATTCCGCGAGGTATACTACTCACATGCGCGACGATTCGCACCTTGGTGACAAGGATCGTGTCTGAAATGTGTACTTGTACGAGGTGAGAGGATATATTAGACACGAGGGGCGAATGGTCGTCACGT
Organism: Eupelmus kiefferi; assembly: GCA_030522745.1. Classification (NCBI taxonomy): domain Eukaryota; kingdom Metazoa; phylum Arthropoda; class Insecta; order Hymenoptera; family Eupelmidae; genus Eupelmus; species Eupelmus kiefferi. The sequence continues at coordinate 7,603 of JAPYZB010000695.1, read as the reverse complement.
GGAGAGAGCACGTAGAAGTCGCTAATTTTAAGAAAAAATCTTTTGTCTTATACGTGTTTAAATTTTTCAAAATTATTCATTTAAATGTGTTTTCTATTCCAGCGATGTCCAGCACCTGCTGGATATTATTGTTTTTGGCGTCCTATTGTATAAGATCACTATTCGTAAACTATGCTTATTGAGAATTTCCGGTTTTTGATTTATAGATTTTGATGGATCTTTTGAAGATAGCTTCTGGTATTCCGGAGGATCTCATATTCTTCGATTTTACTAGATGTCAGACACATTTAAGCAGACAAATAATGGTTATAAAAAAATGGTTATAAAAAAGACGATCTACGCATATTACTAAGAGAAAGAAGGAAGTCAGTCAAAACAGAAACATCATAAGCAATATTTCATTAAATTTTAACCTATAATAGTGTCAGTTATTGTGTTTTAGTTATATTAATTATTAAACAAATGTTCAAATAACTTAGCGTTTTAATAGATTCTGAAATATCAATGTTATTTAAAGATAGCCTAGAATTTCCATTTAATAAAGAGTTAGTTTTGTAATAAATAATTTAATCTAGAAGTTAATCCTGATTGTCAAGGCTTGATAAAATCTGATAAAAATACAGGAAACAGTTACAAACGTATAAATCGATACGCTATCGGATTTTACGTGTGATTTGCACCATTTTATCAGGATTTTGTATTTGAAATAACTTTATAAAAAAATATTAAAACACGATAAAATACAGTTTGTAATTATAACCGTAATTTTCCTGACGTGTCATAATACTAATTCCAAAATCTACTAAGAACTAGAAAGAAATAGACTATATTCTAAAGACTAACATTGATAAGTGAAATTAGATTAGTAACGACCATTCGTCGGACGCTTTAAAACAATTCCGAATATAGTATAACTGCCGACTGAGCTGGCATGAAATTATCATTGCAGCTTTCACTTATTCCCCCTTTGTTTTTGCAATGCACTCATGCGATTTTGGTAGCATTTCTCTTTCAAATGGCTTTTCTTTTGAATAGTTTAAAACATTGAATTCATTTTGAGAGAAAATGTAAGAGTTTGGATATTTCATCTGTGGAAGAAGATGAATTCATCAAGTTACGGAACTCTAGTTTATTATTCAAACATGGTAAATCGCGGAACTATTGCGCTGAACTTTCCTAAAGTTGCCTACAAATATTAATGATAAGATATCGAATCAAAATTTTATCTTTTCATGTATAAAAATTTAATTTTCCTACTACATTTATTGCTATCCTTGAGAAACTTATCGTGACAAAGTTGCAAATAAAGAGTAGATGGAATTTAATAATGAAAAGTAATTTTGCCTTGTTTTATTGTATTTTATCTCAGTTTTAACAAAGGTGTGCAAAAATAAGCTTTCCAATGCCAACTTTGAAGTAAAGTATCTTTTTCGAGCTGCTAAAGTTTGTTTACAACCTGATACTAATTTTACAAATTTCGCATTATATTGAAAAAGTAAGTACATATACATTGCATCATTTTGTATCAATATTTTTTTTAAACCACCGTACGACCACTTCATTCCTTTTTCTTCCCCTCTCGAATAAAAACCAGCAGCAACACTTTTTGTTTGCTCTACAAATGGCCAGCAGCGCAATCATCTCCAGCCACACAACCAAACAATCATTAAATTCGCGCACACATATTAAGTCAAATGAAAAAAACGCAACGTCGAAAACAATTGTAAGAAAAAGAAGCGTAGCGCTCGCTCGGGGCCCGCAGAGCGCAATCACGGGAAATTAAACACATCGTAAGGAAAATGATAATCCTCGCTCTCTCGTCGGGCATTAGTCCAAAGCGTGCATATCTGCAACTCAAATGCCCCGGCTGGAGCGCGCGGGAAAAGTAAATCCCCGGAGAGGAGTGTATACGTAGAGACGGTTACTGCTGGATTTCTGACTATACTAGAGCGACGACGCGTAGCTTGCTCGATCGTTATGCGCCTGCCTATATAAAGTACTTGGAACATTAGCCCCAGCGCGTGCCATTAATGAATTATAAGAGCACGATGATGCTGCAGGTCGAAGATTCGCGGAGAGGATAGTGCTGGAAAAATTCGTTGCGTTACTACACGCGTTGAAAGAGAGAGATTAAATCTTTGCGGAGCGCGTGCAAATAATGCGGATCGAGCGTTCCGCAATTTTCAGCGCGGGGTTGCCGAACTTTGCGTTTTTTCTGGCGAGCTAAAATTTATCCGCTGGAACTTTACTGCGGAATAATGGATTTTGCTGACAAAAGTGGCGCGCGCGCGCGCGTCTGTGGGCACTGGCTCGTCGTTAAATTAATTGTCCGGCGTTTACAACATTGTCTTGCATGGCCTGAAGTACCGTTACATTGCGACGCAACGTCTAATGAGATACTTGGATGTAATAATAATATGTGCATAACAGTATATTTTACTATACGAATTTATTGTCGTTTTTTTTTAGTTTTACGTATATAAATAGGATTTTTCGGCAAGGAAATATCTTAGGTTGCGCACTTAAATTTCTAATGCCTGTCATTACACAAATTTATTCATACAAATCGTCATCCTTCATAATACTGCCTCGTAAACGACAAACGTTTTGCTTTTTATTATGAAGTTGCTGTAATACGAGTGAATTAATAGCTAGGTACTCCACGTATTTATTTATTCAAAAGTTAAAACATATATCGTTGAAAACCCGTTGATGTAATTAATAAAAAAAAAGTTAAAAACCATCTACTGTTATGAACTATCTACTAACTGGCAGAACATCGCTACAAACACATTTATGAAAACGGATGAGTCAGAAAAAGGCCGGAGAGAAAGAGAGCTGACTCAGAGCTGCAGGTGAGCCGCGAGAGAGCGCGTTAACAAGATTGACGGCGCGCGTACACGTGTATTATTGGGCTCGCATCGACGTCTCCGTCCCTTTCGGATCGAAAGCGCGCTCCGAGCGGCTCACAAACTCCAATAGGGACATCTTAATCAGCGGCAGTTGCTACCGATTAATGAGCTGCACCGCGGAGCCTTCCGACTATCTATATCCGCGTGCTCGTGACTCTGCGCTTTTTTCTTGAAATCAATCTAATTAAAAGTGATTGCACGCTTGCCGTCTGGATTAGATAGAGTCTTAGGATTATTGGAAAGAATATCGCGCAGTTTTCTGCCTTGAAAGAGAGCGAGCGATATAATTTAATTTATCGTTAGATTAGCGACATCAATGCGCTCGCTTACTCGCCTGTAAAAAGTGAGTATATTTTATGAGCGCCTTTTTCTCAAGATTAAATTGTATTTTCAATTAATCTCAGTTTATTACTTTAATTAACGCCGATCTCTGATTGACGCTTTTTTATTAAATTTACAGAGAAATATATTTTCAAGTAAATAATTAATTACTTTAATTAGTGGATTTGTCAAACTAAATTTAGTAGTATACTAATTTATTTATTTTGAAAATGAATTGATCCAAAGAAGTCGGAATTTTATTTAAGGAACATAAATCTGCATAGTTTATAGGCGTCCTCGAAAAGGGAAAATTTTATAGAAAAAAACTTGATCCTCCTGTCCCTCGGGAAATTTGAAGAAAACACCATTAATGTTGATTACGTAAAAAAAAGTATCTGATTCTTAATGCACGTTAAAGTAGAATGAGCCGTGCATGGTAAGGCATATATGTAGGCGCCTAAATGTTTTTCTCATTTGCATTTTTGTTATTTTCGCACATATACTTAGTCGAATTCTATAGTCGAAAAAAAATTCGTAGAAACATTATTGTAATATTATGCATGATAATTATGTGATAATGTCGCGTCTACCCAAAAAATCACGATACAGCTTGATAAAAATTCTAGCAATTTCAAACCAATATTTTAAGGAATCACCACAATTATTACCCTGCTATTCCAAAAATTTTTCATTACATATCTAACGTAAATAATTAATATTCACAAAATTTTATGAATTCCGCTCAATTACCAACGAAACAAACACGAACCCAACAATCCCTCCCGCTCCCCTCATTGCCAAACTCGCGCAAAAGTCGAGCTGAATCCGTAGGCAAAAATGGCGCAGAATCCTGCCGGAACTTTCTCCCTCTCCCCTCGTGTCCCCCGCGAACTTAGGCGATATTCGCTTTAGCGGAACGCGGCCTCGCTCAAAGAAGCTCAAGTCGCCGGGCGCTGCAGTATTTCACTTAGCGTTTGAAAGTATCCCTAAAGCATTCGGAAAATCCGGTTTCGTGCGCAGAGAAAGAGAGAGAAGGGGGGGGGGGGAGTCGAAGCGTGCACGAGCGGCTGTTAAAATGCAAGCGCCGAGGATGATACGGCGCTCGCTGCGTTCGCACGCTCCCCTCGCGCTGCGGGTCAAAGGTCAGCCGGTGAGATTGCCGGGGATGCGTTCAACTCTCTCTCTCTCTCTCTCTTTCTTTCACTACCTACTCGGCGTTATCCAACAGCGGGGACTCGGGTAGTTATCGGCGGCGCTGAGTGACGCCTTCGACGGGCGCAAGTGTGGAACTAAGTACTAGGAAGTTAGAGGCGTCGAAGCTTGTACCTTGCTTATCCAGCCACTCTGTAAGAGTGCTCATTTGCGGCTGATCATTTGTCGCCGGGATTCTGGAGGTTTTTTCGAGGAGGAACTGGAAAAATCAGACTTGCTGTGCTTACGCCTGCCTGAGATCGATTTTCTACGCTGGAAGATTTATGAGTATTCTTATCTTCCGCTATCGAAATAATAAATCAAACTGGAGCAGATTTTTGTTTGTCAATGAATTGAAATCAATAAGAGTGAAAGATTGAATACGACATTTTTCTTTTTATCTGGAATTGATTGTTTTTTAACGTTATACATTTGCGTGGTACGTCTCGACTTTTTCTTTTTATATTGAAAGCGTATGAATACAAAAGAGTCTCGAATCTTTCTAAAATGATAGCAGGAAGGAAATGAAAGCTTCGTAATTTAAATGAATTTTTGGAAACAAAAGTAATTGAGCTCTACACCCAATAATTTTAACGAGGCGGCGAGCGCCTTAAAAAAATTAACATATGCCTAGATCGTAATGACTTGACGCTTTTTCCTAAAATATACCTCGGTTTCTCGGGTTTCCAATACTCGAGAAAGTTCAGCTTTTATCGCTCGAGTTCGTGACTTTCGAAAGTTAATGAAAATACGCTATTTTTCAAATGCTCAGCGAAAGCAATCGTTTTAGCGAAAAATTTGTACTTTTTATTTAATAATACAAGATTACCGTGATTTTTAACGTACTTGGAAATGCTAAATTCGCGATTGAATTTATATTCCACTTTGCTTTGAAAATTTAGTTTAGGAAGCTTAGTTTTGCCAAGTAGATTAAATTCACGATACACTAGTAAATTTCCAAATGTCCTAACTTTATGCTCAAGTCCAATTGGTAGTTGAAATTATAAACGCCGCTTGCGCCATTGCAATAGGTCATGTTACAATTTTCATTATAATCCCGCTCGTTACAAAATAGCAAGTTATTATCCCCGCGATTCCAGGAGCTTACCTTTGTCATCGTATTATTCATAATTAAGCGTTTATTAAATTCATAATAGCTTTAGTGTCGCAACGTTAAGGGGAAAAAAAAGGCAAAAGGAAATCCGTCTAATAGCGGCATAAATAGTGATTTCGAAAAATCTCATCCCGAAGCTCGATTTTCATCTTCGCGAGAGCTGCGGCCCTTAAACTCCAGGAGCGCGCGGGATAATGAGATTTCGCCGGGGAGCAGCATCCCATTGTGTCTTCGTAATTTGCATAAATGTGGGAATTTTCCGATATACTTCCCCGATAGTCGTCAGGACGATCGTGACTTTAACGGTATTACGCTTATGAGAACCTATCCCGCGGGCTTATTATCCATATACATTCTCATGCCTCCTTAGATATATTAATATAAGTGAGCTAAAAATTTTCTAGCGCGCTCGTTGAGAATCGGTCCACTTAAAAATTCCTTCTACACATAATCCTATTTGCGCTATCGGAGCCCGGCATGAAAAGCGTAAGAAAGGGGGAAACCCAAACAAAACCGCAGACTCTATCCCGTCGCAATTTCGTTCTTGCGCCAAATCTCACCTCTCGCCTCAAAAAACCTAAAAAATCGAAAATCTAATCCACAGCACACCGTCTTTCACCTTTCTCCATCTCGCGCGGAAGCCAGCCTATACACTTTCCCCGCGGCGACGGTACATTCCGCGCGGCATCGTCCCCGGCGACGATCGATCCCGGGGAAAATCTCGCGCGAAAGTCAAGTGTATCAAGCGCGCTGATTTTCAATCGGGCAACGCTATATACATTATCGTAATCGCGGCCGGGCTGCGCGCGCGTGAAGGTGTGCCAAGGCGCGTTCGTTCTCCTTTCAGCGCGCGCTCGAGCGTTGCCGCGTACCCAGTTCTCGTTTGTGTGCACTGGAAAACGTGTGGTACTGGCTTTCCGTGAAGGCCCCCCGCGCGCTTCTTCTCTGAATGCGCCGAGCAGACCGAATTTTGCTGATGCGCGCGCGCTGGGAGCGGGATTATTCTGGAGGGAGGGAGAGGGGATTGTACTGTTAGCTGGCTTGATCAGTGGAATGTTAAGGGTGGAATGGTGTCATAAGCGATTTAAGATTAAGGAGGAGCTTGTGGAGGATATCTTGGCGTTCTGTTTTCCAATTATCTAATTCTTATCGCGTTTATAAGTAATTATAATGGTATGCTTTGGCGTTAATTATTTTGAAAAGTAGAAAAATGGCGAGATGCATTTTTCATTGTAAATTTAGTGGTAAACACTCGGTTCGAGGAAAAAAAATCGTCTTTTCAGAGATAATGCAGCCTGGAGGCCTGATATATTTAGGCCAAGTTTAATAACAGTGATACAGCGGGCTTAATTAATCGCAATAAAAGCAGCGCCCGCGTATAAATAACAATATATAAGAGTTCTTACATTATTAGCTTTAATTAGCCCATTGTTATTTATTACTATACTTTCACACGCGTAATTCCGTCGCACGCTCGCTCGCCAAGACCATGCATATATATACACATCTGCACATCGAGAAATACAAATTTACGCCAACAGCAATCCGATAAAAAAAGCGCGCGTTAAATCCGTCATTCCTTGATTTACACGTTAACTATCGTGCACTTAAAAAGCTAGAAGAGCTCGGTATAGAAAAGAAAGCGGCGTCGCTGAAAATTTCCCCGTATAGAAAAGAAAGCGGCGTCGCTGAAAATTTCCCCGGCGGAATTACGCCAACAATTACAGCTCCCCCGTTAATGTGCAAAACGTCTTCATAAATCAGACGGCGAGTAACGAGGAGAGCACGAGTCAGGCTGCACTTGCATAAATCATCATCGGCAAGCGATCGGTATACAGCTTAAAAATACCCGGCTGGAAAGTCGAGCGAAATTCTCGTGTAGCTGCAGCTACAAAGTGTAAAGCTACGTGAGTCAGACTATATACTCAAACGCACTGAGGGCTCAAATAAAGCGTGCGCGCGAAGCGAGCCGAAGGTCAACGTTCCGCAAGGCCGCGCGCTCGTCCGAAAGTGACGAAACTGGATCATACACAAGCGCGTATATACATATACAGGGAGAGCTCTG
>JAPYZB010000694.1:0-28855 GCA_030522745.1 Eupelmus kiefferi | reverse complement strand
CAATATTATAATGATTTATAAAAACGATGTATTACCGTTTTCGGAAGACCAGTTCATGTTACGTTTCTTGTCCAGATTGTTTGCCTTCTGTTCTGACTTCCCAATTTCATTAAGATTTGATTGCTGTTTACTTCCTGAAAACATACAAGACACTAATTAATCAAAAAATAAGATAAACATAAATTATTTTAACATTTCACGGATGTTTGAATTACTTTATTATATATTATTATAAAAATTTTTTTTCCATAATATAATGTTACCATTTAATTACAACCATTAAAAACTACAAAATAAATTCAGCCATCCAAACTCAAAGAGCACTCGGCCCTCCCCGAAAACCAAATTACCCAGACTCCGCCGAGCGCCCAAACTCAAAGAGCACTCGGCCCTCCCCGAAAACCAAATTACCCAGACTCCGCCGAGCGCCGATAACGAAGCAGCGATCCATACAGAGGATGAAAAAGCAAACCGCCCATCCTGCAAGAAGTTACCCAGCTCGCTCAATCGTCATCCACGTCACGGCGCTCCCGGGCAAATTAGAAATTAGGCTGCGGCCACGATCTCTCTGTCTCTCTCTCTTTCCCTCTCTGAGCACACATCAAGTGGCGCGGCACAGGGCCAAGGTACGACAGAGCCGCGAGGAGATCGAGAAGCGTCCCGCAAGACAAAGAGACGTGCGACGAAACTGAAGATGTTTACGCCGGGGAAAGGGCGGCTGCGCGCGCGCGCGCGCCAAGGAAGCGCCGAGTAACTAGTATGCAAACTCCGGGTAAATACAATTCTATTATCCCTCGCCGCTTGTACCTAGGTATGTATAGAGACGGAGAGAAGCGCAAGCGTTCGCACGACTCGAATGGAAATGCACAGCAGCTTAGCTCGAGCTATTTCGACGCCGCCACCGCCGCAGCAGCCGAAGTATTCCGCTGTGCAGATTTTCGCTGCCGCGCGCTGTATACGCTGCCTGAGAGGAACAATAAGAGGAGCAGGGAGATGGGGATTCTTTGGCGAGAAGGAGAGAGCTTTTGTCTTCGGTGCGTGTTAAATTAGTAGTTTTATCGGCCCGACTGTTTTGCTAGAGTGGCTTTGACTGCGTGTTTATGCTGAATTTTCTTTTAATTTTAAATTTTTATGTGGAAAATTTTCAATGTGTTGATTTGTTTATTTTTTTTATTTTTGATGATTATCTTTCTCAGCTTTGTTTGAGGGCACGAGGTTCGTGGTATGCGCACACGAGAATATCAAGTAGAATAATTTTGATATAGTCAGACATCTAATTTTTTACGATAGTTGAACATTTGATCTATTTTAATAACTATTTAAAGTAAAATAATTTGTTTACAATAATGTTTGTACAACTTGTCGACATGTTCCAGATATATGTATCTGTAGTACATTGATAAAATCAAATTTAGTACTTGTTTAATTACAGAACTAACAAATTATACTATTGCAATAAACATGAATATTGCGAAACGTTGTCGAGTAATATTGATACTAAACGTAAAGTTAAAGAGGGAAATGAAAAGTCTGTTTACATTTAAATTTAAATGTATAGATATTGCCCTAGTAGAAATTTACCCATTAAAAATGGTTACAGGCTAAGAAATAGCATTGAATCTTTTTTTAATAGAGATTGACTAGTCATTTAATAGAATCATTTCTATTAGGGTATTTATTAGTGCGTATTGTTAGTTTTTATTATGCGTAATAAAGATGTGTTAAAAAAATATTTTACAATTCTTAAGTCATGAAAATATGGATAACGTGATGTAAAACTTTACAAGAGCTTGTAATATAATGATTAACAATCCTAAAAACGTCGAAAATAATTAATAATCAATAGTGCTCCAACGCAGGTAAAATTTACAACGTACTTTAAACCCTTCACTCCACCCAACCCGTACAAACAATTACCCAACCGAAAAAGCCAACAAACACCATCTCGCCACAAAACCAGAAAAGCAACCCACATCAAATTCCCCAAACGAACGTCAAGCTTAGCTCGAGCAGCAACATCCGCAGCGACATCCCCCGCAGCCAGGCTCAAAATAAAAGGAAAGCAGCGCAACCGCATAGTAAAACCCCTCAGGGAAGCTCCCTCACCCGCTCTAGCCAATTCGAGCATCGAGCTCGCTCCAGGGATCCGATAACAGTTTCTTAATTGTCAGCGAATTCGCAAATGAGCTCAGCCGCCCGACACTTTCTCCGGAGCAGGCTCCGGTCTAACTGCGTAACTATTATGTAACCGCAATACAGTTGGTAATGCGAGTGGAGGGCTAGCAGCCTCGGAGAAATGGATATGGGCCATAGACAGACGTATGCAAATCCTGACCAAACATTAGGCAGCGCATGACAGGCCGGCTTCCAGGACGCGCGCGCGCGCGCGCGCGCACACACAGAGGGCTAGACTGTTTATATGCGTGCTTGAATATATTTGCTCGTGCGCGCGAGCCTCTCGCACCCTGCATGCATGCATACGCGCTCTCGGCTCGTTTGCGTGCGGTGATGTCGCTCTCTGGCCTCGTGTGTACGTGCGCCCGAGCCCATTCAGCGGAGGCGCGAAATGCGTTAATTATTTGCTTTTAATCAACCCTGAGAGTGGGAGGCCCATTGATGCCGGCCGTGTAACCGATTGCTTCGCTTACGACACTGTTGTTCTGCTGTTGCTCTGCGAGCTGCTGCTTAGTCGACTGTAGAAGTGCGCTTGGTTAAGAGGCTGGATATTATGAGGTGGACTGTAGTCGTTTGGCCGTTAGTTTGGTGTTGAGTGAGCGAGAGAGTGGGAAAAGAGGTGAAGTTGGATCTTGAAGGGTTCTGATTGTTGGGTTGTGAAACCTTTTATTATTTTGGAAATGTATATAAACGTGTGGGGTCGTTTAGATGGTTGCGTGTGAGTAATGACATTTTTAGTACGTGAAAAAACGTTTTTGTACATTTTGAAGATTAATTTTGTTTGATAGATTTCAAAAGGCGGCTCCACTACATACAGTACTAAATTGATAGTGCCTAAAGTTTACCAAGTACCAGTATATAATTATATTTGTGTTTAAATTTTCTACATAAAGTATAATTGCCCGCAATGCGTGTAATGCACCCGTAATCATGATGAAATTTCCTTTTAAGTTCATGTTAATTAACGTGTTTGCTTGCTTATAACAGCAATTTTTAAAAACTTAATTTAATATTAACATTCATAAATCATTGATAATAGAAAAGTTAAATAGTTTTCATTCAATTTTTTATACTGAAATTAGAGCTTTATTAACAGCTACAATTATATTAATAATTACGTAATCTAGTTAGACACTGATTAGGTTCTATTCATATTCTATTTAAAATATCAAAGTTTTTACAAATTAAGTGTGAAATTTTATTTAAATGAGAACCATGAATTTATCTTAAAAGCGAATATAAAATATAAAAATAGAATATTAAATATTTCGATCTCTGGCTTATAAATTTTCAAATTTTAGTCTAATAGGAAACATTATTATCACATAACTTGCCAAGTTCAATCATTAATGTAAAATGAAAATTTATTTAAAGCTAATATAATTTAAAATCATAAATTTAAAGATAATGTCATTTAAAACATACTATTTTCATAACTGATATTTTAAAAATATAATTCCTCTCATAAATAATTATATTAACGATTCTTGTGGATAATTTACTGTCACTCGAAATGTAGATCGTGAAACCAAACGACTATTTCTAATACTATTACCTTAAAAAGACACGATCACCAAACAAACCATCCACCCAAATTTGAAAAATAAACAATCATCAAATCAAGCATCCCATTCACCTTTATTACAGAATCACTTTATCCTCGGCATCCACGCTCCATCGATCCAACTAATTTCCCCTCCAACCTCCACCCGCTACTCTCGCTCATCGACGACGCCTCAGACTGTCCCGCGTCTAAATCACAGCACGCGACACTCTGCGAAATCATTAACCCAGCCGGCCGATCATCGGTGTAACTCATTTTTAATTAATTACCCAGAAGCCCGCTCCTCGAGCTAAAGCAAGCAGCCTCTGCTCCTGGAGGTCAGAGGCACGTTTATCTTTCATCTCTAACGCGAGACTCGAACGCGCGGCCTTAATGATACTAACGGCCGAATCATAATTTATAAGTGAAGAGGAGGCCGTGTCGTTCGATTCGCCGGCATGCATAGTGCGCCGGCGAAATACTATTCTAATTAAACTCTCGTTGCGCGCAATATTCGATTAAATGGCTAATATCGGGCTCCCCGGCATTATTAATACGCTTCGCGTGCGCCTGCCTGCGTGGGAGTCGATATATGAGTCTGTGCAGCCGGGATGGGGGAGAGTGCGCAGGTGATCAGTCGCACGAGAGTGTTTCAGGGATATTTACGCGCTGGCCTAATGGACGCGGGTAGTTTTGACGCCTGAAGGAGTAAATGCGAGAGAGGGAGAGGGATGGGGTTAGGGGGTTATTGAGTTTAGGGGTGTAAGAGTGTGATGGTAGGATTGTTTCAAGGTATTTTTTGAGTGTGCGGGATTTAAAGGTTTGGTGAAAGTTTAGATGGTAGAATTTAAATTGGGTTTTTGGAGGGTGTGTTGAGAACTGCTGAATTTTTGTGAGATTTGAATTGTTTTTTAAGGTGCTTTGTTTGTTTGTAATTTATATTGGTATGAGTTTTTTTAAGAATATATTATTTTATAAATAAAAGTAAAATAGATAATATTCTAATAATAGGGTAGCTTATGAATATCAATTTTGATCAAATATGATAAAAATAAAAATATTGTTTAGCGTAAAATGTTTAATATAATACGAATGGAACGAAGAAATATTTTTATAAAATTTTTCATCAAAGTTTGGCTTTTTATCAAGTCTACACAAATAGCAATCGAATGACGTATGTAAAATAAAATTCTACCTGTGAGAGTAACAAAAACTGGAGAAAAATTAAAAACTAGTTCATCGTAAACTTAATAGTCTATAAATATTTTATATTAGAACATTATGTATAAAAATCGATTAGTAATTGTTTAAAATATTTGGTTAACAAATGTGATAAAAATGTACTTTATTGTATACAAGTCGTGCTAATAAATAAACGAAGTAATCAATAGGATATATTCTAAAAAAAGTTTTATGAAAATGGTAAATTCTTTTTTGCGTTATTCGTCATAAAAGAATACTAATAAAAAATAACTACATCAATTTATTTGTTTTTAGAGAAATAGGTCAATATATCAGATGTATTTTGTAACTTGCAATGTAATTAAGTCATAATTTACTTAGATAGTACTATTATGGGCGTTTCTATTTAAACAAAAGGAGGTTTGGAAAATCAGAAAATAAATCGATACATTATATTTATTTTTAAGTTCATACGATTACGACATTTTTTATTTATTTATAAAAGTTAATAATAGTAGTTATAACTATTTGAATTCATCTTATATATTCAAGTAAGAAATTGCTTATAGGATAAAAATTTACTAATTTCTGTAATAAAAATAACAAATGATACTTAACAATTATCTTTACTGATTTGGAAAATATATATTCTTAAGGTAGTTTACTCGGTAATATAGTGAGACAGGTAGTTTTGTGAGAGGAAGATTGCAAACTTTCGAATGTTTAAATTTTCAATCCATCTTCAACACATTCGAGCGACAAATACCGAGTAAAGACTAATTATATTAGAGAATTTTCTATTAAAATCTATGATAGCTAATCAAAACAAGTTAGATTTTTCTCTCTAATTATAACATTTTTAAGGTTTATATCAAATGAATTAAAATCGTGAATTAAGACGAATTTTATTCGAAAAATTTCTTATTTACGTATACGCAGCTCCTCAATAATTCGTCGAACTTATAAGTCTTTATTGAAAATTTAAAGTTTATTTTGAATCAATTTTGATGTACACTAATTAGTTTATATCTCATCACCAATTCAGCCGAACCACAAACAACCTTTCGAAAAAAAATCACAATCCGGAATTCATAGCGCGATAAGACACAGATGAAGCAACTAAAAGCTCGATTTCCTCGATAGAGCCATAAAAAAAAGCCAGCATAAGAAAAAAAGGAGGACCCAAGCGAATGAAAAACTCGTTCGCAGAAAATAAATGTTCCTTCGCGCGACGTTTCTCCAAAAAGATTATACGCTCGTCACCTCGAGTTGGCTTTACCTCTCAGCCCTCTATATATCCATGTATATAAGACACGAACGAACGAGAACAAGGGGTTGAGCGAGAGAACGAATTTGAGTAGCGTGGGTGGGGCGAGGGGGGAACATTAATGCCACCCCGCGGACCACAGATGTTACGCCAATTACAAACCTCAGCCCACCGAGGCGCTCTCGAGAGCGGGACTTAGCCCCCGCTGCTGGAGGATGCACGCGAAAGGAGGAGGCAGGAGAGGAAGGAATAAGTAATAGAGAGAACGCGAGAGCGCTAGGGAGGGAGAAAGGCGCGGATATTAGATTAGATTAAACTAAGTTTATTGTTTCGCGCGCGCGCGGCTGGGAAAAGTGAGAGTGCTCGGGGAAACAGTAATTCCGAGCTGAAATATGATTTCATTGATAAGGGAAAGAAGTAGGGAGGGAATCGAGTTGCGCCTCTTGGTCTAACTATTTAAGTACTTTTTTCAACTGTTTTATAAGAAAAGTGCTAAAGGCTTTTCTCCAAATTTTTCATTTGTTATATAGTTTTGTAGAAAATATTGTTTTTCCGGCAGTCCTGAATCGCCGTTCTTAAATCTCCATAACTGAATCGTTATAATGTCCTTACGCAAGGGGAGACTAACAAATTCAAAATTCCCCATTGAACGTCAAAAATCCATTGTCTCAGCCGGTAAAGTACAGACGAAAATCATAGAAAAGAGCCGCGGGCCTCGAAGTGAGTTAGCGTCCCCGGCGGCGCCGGACAAAGGAAACGGGGCTGCGACCACGAGGGACAGCCAACTTGCAAAAAGGAACGAAATTTCCGAAAGGCTTTTGTTTGCCCGGCTCGCTCGAAAATTCAATATACAACGGGCGTAAGTGAGAGTAGTGCCGGCGACGCAGAAAGACGAGGATTATTTCACGCGGATAGCAAAGCGGAGGAATGCAGGCGCTAGAGAAAGAGGGAGAGAGAGAGAGAGAAAGGAGGGGAAAACCGCGGAATACGGCAGCTCTGATATTATTCTTGGGTCTTCCTCTCGCGCGCCGGCGTCGAGCATTATTAGTTCTGGCGTGTTAGCATACATGAAATATTGATGTTACAACCCCAACCGCGCTCCACTCGCAGAGAAAGAGTGAGAGGGAGGGAGCTTCCGTTATGAAGCAGCCTGCGTTACCAGACTATCTTCCTCGTTCGCTCCGTTCTCTTTGTCTTCCTTCTTTTTTTCTTTTACAGCGTTCCCGCGATTTTATCTCTCATCTCCCTAATCTGCGATTTCATGCTTCACTCGCTCCGTGCCGCTCTCTCGTCAGCGCGGGAATAAATTTATCCGATATTAGATATCCGTAAATATAATCCTGTTGAGAGAGAGAACGGCTGTTTTCCTCGTCGCGCGCGCGCGCGGCTACATCAAGGGGTGGCAGGGGGAGAGGCAGAAGTGGCTCTTCGGGGATTTTTGTCTTCGGGGAGCGCGGCTTTAATGAGTTGGAAAATTGCCTCCGTGTATAACCGCATTGCTGGGGAGAGCTGACGGGGACGATGCTGATATAATGAGTCTTTATAGCTAGCTGGATGTATGTATTGTGGGAGGAAGCTCACCTTTCTTCTTGTCGTTGTTGATGGTCAACGAGCTTGGGTTGCCGTACACGGAGTTGTTCATCTCTGAGGAGGTTTCCCATTCTGAAATTTGCAAAAAATTTCGAATTATTAATTAAAATATTGTCCTTGATGAATAGTGATAAATTAGAAAGAAAATATTCCTTATCGCGGCTAATAAAGTGGAAATTTAATTTTTCAATTCGATGCGTCAATTAAATATCATATACGAAATAATGAAGTTAATTTTCGTATACTTAATAAATTCAAATAATATTAATTACTAATAAAAACATACCGAAATTCAATAAAGTAAAAGATAAGGTCAAAATTCAGAAAACACGTTGTTATGCGCGTCTGACCACACCAAGGGGAGTTCTACTTTACCCCCGTATCCACGTTATATTTCAAATATTCCTGCCCGTTATTTTGTCAACTTTGACAGTATTTTTTTCAATTTTCTCCTAGATGAAAACATTTTCCGAAGTCCTATTTTCTAGATACTCTAAACGGCCATATGGTATATTTTCATCCCGAATATTTTTACATACACAACCTCGGGCGATGTTCCCCCACAAAAAAAAAAAGCAAACGCGCTCCTTCCCGAGCTTTTTAGCACTGTTATCGAAAAACCATATCAATCAAGCTTCCGAAAATTATCAGTATTAATAAATACATATAATTATATTATTCTTTGCAGTAAAAGCGTATAATACATCCCGAATGCAACTTTATAGCGGCGTTTAAATGGCTCATAAACCAGATCGCAATATATGCCGCTTATAAATCACCTTTATTACTCGATACAGTTTTGTCAGAATTACCGAAGCCATTAAATTATTAACCCGCGGTCCTATCCCGCCCGCGAAGCTCGATGAGAATTCAATGATTCCGGCGAAATATTGAATCACCCGGGCGGAAAAAAGCCTCGTAAAAACAATGCGCGCGACATCCGAAATAAAAACAAAAGGAGAAACGCGCGAAAATCAATATACGAGGTAGACAGAGAGCTCGCACAATATCGTAGAAACGCTTCATTTCCTCACCTTTGCTGGGCAGCTCGGTGGTGACCGGGCTTGGGCTGGTGCTCGGCGGCGTGGATTCTGCAATAAGCGAAAGAACAGCCAAGTTTTTATTTTTAATTAAACTTTACTCTCCCACTCTACCCTCTAAACTGTATAGATATATACATGCACATATATATAGGCGCCGGGACGTGCCGAGGGGAAACTGCTGTGGATAGATGGGCAAGAAAGGAGAGGCGCGGAAACTCCGCAGGCAGAAACTTACGCGTGGCCTGAACCTGTTGGTATCTGTATAGATATAAGCTGAGTGTGTGTATATGTGTCTATGTGTGTCTTGTAGCTCTCTCTGTGTCTGCTGATTTGCATACGCGTATGCATGGGCGTGTGTTTATTTATGAGCGCGTGTGTGACGGCTGGGCGAGCGGCTGCGACTGCGCCACTCGAGTGCGTGTTTATCTTTATCTACTTTCGGCGCCGGCTTATTAATGTGGCTATGCGCGTGAATATAAGTAGGGAGAGTGGCCTTGTTTATGGAGATGAGGCTAAGTTGCTGGAAAAATTGGGTAATCCGGGAGTACGAGCTTTATGAAGTGGCTTGTGTATCGTTTTTCATGGAGAGCCTCTGTTGCATTCGTTCGCGCAGTTTTGTAAGAAGAATAAAGGTGAAATGCAGTTGTAGAGTTTTAATAAAATTTTCCAGAGCTTTTAAGCCTTATTATATCTTTCGATAAAAAATATGAAAAAAGCTTCAATTTTTAGCAAGACCGCCGGAAGTACGTATCAACGAAAGCTCTCAAATTTTAATAAAACCCTTCCCTGGCCCGTTCGAGAACCGAAATATTAAAAAATTTCAATACTCAGTCGCAAGCACAGCGCTGAGATTAATAATACAAGCGATAAATCCGAGAGCTTGCGCGCGTGGCCGGCTCTTAAATCCTCAACTTCTCCGCGCGCCGCGGCATTTCCACACGTATCTGCCTAAGCGAGCTTGCGCGCAAAGTTTCATCCGCAAGCTCGAACTTGGCCAAGACTCGGGCAGCTTCGACATGACGAGCTCCCCCAGCGCAAGCTCCTTCATCGGCCATTACAGCAACGCGCCACCTGTTACCGGCGCCAGCCGTGCATTACACCTGCACGCCCGCTGAATAATAGAATAATTATTGCTAATCTAGCGGGCGCGAGGCTGACCAATTTTAGGGAGAAAGAGCGAGCCGGATTCCATTATTCAGAGCTGGAATTTTTGCGCATAAGAGTGGAAAAGCCGGCCTGTAACCAGCTTACCAGCGCTCGCGCGAGAGCGCGGATATATATGGAGCTTTTAGCTCTCGCGCTAACGTTAATGCCGCTCTTTCTCTCTCTCTCTCTCTCTCTCTCTCTCGCTCGCTCGCTCTAGTCAGACGTGGGAACATGTTCGGGCGTTAATCGCCTAATGAGGATTTCGCTTGCGCCGAGTGCCGAGCGCGCCATTTAATTATCATCGATGAATAATTGGGCCGAGGGACTTTTAGCGAGATAAATCAGCGGGGACACCTTAAAATCTTTTTTGGAACCTTTTAGCGCGAGCCCCCCTGCCGGCCTGGAGTGATGGCTTTTTGAGTTTTTGCGCGATTTTTACGGCTCTCCAAATTTTTCGGCTTAAAAAGAATTTCAGTTTATCGGAATATCACTTTTGGAGAAAATAGAGGAAATTATGAAGAGGGTTTGTATTTTTTTTTTTTTTTTGGGAGGCTGCGCTTTTAAAGTTTGCTCAACAAAATTAGTAGTCAAAGTGCGGATAGTATAATTAAGAAACTCTGTAAAGTATTGGAAACTGTTCGATACAAAATGTACATGGTACGAGTAATAGAATGAGTTTTCATTATTTATTAATTTTTAAAAAGCCAATTAACTCTCTGGACTACGAGTTGATAGGAAGCTGATTACTCTCGCTGTAAATAATGTTAATCTGAATGGCTTTATGATAACAGCATCATAATCAAAATAGAAATTATAAAATCATTAACTGCAATTTTAAAAGTTTTAACATAATGCAATTCATTTTACTGTTCAGAATAATTATTATGTTCAATTTCACATTATATTTTAAGAGTGCTCGTTTGTTACTTCATCGAATATAATTGTAAATATACTAAAGCTATTAAGTAAACAAAAAATTGAACTTAAAAATTTTAAATTTTTAATCAAATTTTATTTGAATTAATAACTATTTAGTAGAAAAGTTAAAACCAGTGTTTGAAATTCAATATTTTTTATTGCTTTGCAAAATTTATAGAAAATGACACCGACCTCATCTACTGTTTCAATTAAGTTTAAATTTAAATTAGTCATTAGTTTAAGAACCTTAATAAATCGCTAGCACATTAACGCTTTCATCTAACTTTAAAAATGAAAATGAACACAACAAATCTTAACCCTTTTCAGTAAAGCTTCACCCTACATCCAGACTCCCGATTTGATCTCGCCAATTTCTCTCCGCAAATCACAGTTCTCCATTCAATTACTCTTATTCCACCCCATAATTTTTCACCGAACTCAAAATTGTTGCTCAGCCTCTTCCCTTTATCTTCCGCCCATTAATTACCTGCTCGTAAATCTCCATCTCATCAGAGCTAATGCACATTGTGTCAAATATCTCTCTTCGATCTCCAAAGTCATCGAGAGAGGCGTAAATTGGCCGCAGACGAGCCGACTGCGGTCGATCTCCACCAAACGAAGAGGGCCAACCATACAGCCACCCTATCTCTCGATATCATCTCGACGCGCTGGGCCACTTAGGCAGGCGGTTACATCGCGGTCGGATTTGCGCCGAGGATGCGCACGTATAATAGTGGAAAACGAGCGGAGAGGGTCGTTAGTCGCTCCCGCGGATATAAATAGGCCGGGGGGCCGAAAAATTCATTTATCACTTTTGCAAGCCGCCGATGGAATCTAAGAACTCCCCGCGCTAGCTACTCTGTCTTCGCGGCTGAAAATCGAAAGGATAACGGGGGAGGAGCGACAAAGACTGCCGCTCGCGCACACACACACACACACACACACACACACACACACACACACACACACACCAAGAAATTGCAGCCAGCGTTTTATATACGCGCGAGTGACAGCCAGAAAAAGGGGGGCGGCCAGGGAAAGAGGGAGCTGGAGAGGTGCAGTTAGACGGCGACTTTTCACTTTTGATTTATAGCGCCAACTTTTATTTCGCCTCTCTCTCTCTCTCTCTCGCGCTTCCGCGTGTAGGTATATATATATATATATATATATACGCGCCCTCCGTCTCTGTCTCGGCAGTTTTCGCGACTCCGAGCGGAGGAGGGGGGAAGAGATATTAAAACCCGTTGTCCCGGCCATTTAACTTTGCCAGGCTGATTGATGATTGGCTCCTGCCGCTCGACTTGCCGTCGCGCCGATCAATCGCCCGCCGCCAAAGTCGCTCGCGCTGCGTATCTACGTATGAGAGAGCCAGAGAAATTGGACTTTTCGTCCGCTTCGCCGGCGCATTTTCAGATTTCATTAGCGACGGAGCTTCTCTCGGAGGACGCCGCCGCGATATTCTCTTCTTGACCTCCCTACCGTACTGGGGATCTATCCACGCGCAGATGATTTAGTGGGCTTGTTTGAGTACCCGGTAAATGCTGCGTTTATCCTTCTTGGCACGTAATTCATCTGCTAATCGAAAAGCTAAGCCTTTTTAGGGAGAGGACTCCAGTCCAATCTGCTTCGAATGACAAACTACGAGCCTTTGCTGTTGCCGAGCACAAACATTTTGGCTTGGTAAACAATTAAGTTGGAAAATGAAAGATAAATTTAGATTAAAAGGTTTATTTAAATACTAGTTTGCACAGCTGTTTGTTTTTAGTGTTTGTTAAAGAGTACTAGTAAGATTTTCAAGTCGTTAGTTATTTTGTAGGTAAAACGCGCATTAAAAAGTATTTCATATCAATTTATTACTCATGTAAAATTAAAATGTGTATAAAATGATACGATTGGCGATAAGTAGTTATTGCTGGATATGGTCAGACAAATTACAATAAAATTATTATTTGGAACGCAATGTGTTTTATAAAAAAAAGTAGTTTGACTGCATATTTGGATTATCAAGATTTATTTTAAATATACGAA
The DNA here is from genome assembly GCA_030522745.1 of Eupelmus kiefferi. Taxonomy (NCBI): domain Eukaryota; kingdom Metazoa; phylum Arthropoda; class Insecta; order Hymenoptera; family Eupelmidae; genus Eupelmus; species Eupelmus kiefferi. The sequence goes on along the minus strand of JAPYZB010000694.1, from coordinate 15,963 downwards.
AATTCATTTTATAAACCTCAAAACTATTTAAAACCAAACCCCCACAACTCTCCAAACTCGCATACTTTAACAATCAAATAACGGGCCCGAAATTCCGCAAATTAATCAAGTAGCAAACGAGCGCTCCCCAAGCAGGCAAAGTCGAAACACAGAGAGAGAGAGAATCGAACGTCGTGCCGGCAGTGCGGGCTTGGCAACTTGTTGATAAATTGATCAGGACGCGGGACAAGTAGGCGATAGCGCGGCCGCCTCGGCCAGACTCGGCAGCGACAGCAAGAGCCGCAACTCGCAAACAAATTTCCCAGGCCGTGCAAATCTGATTAACCGCGCGAGGCAGCGCGCTGAGTGGCAATCCTCCCGCGAATGGAAGTTACACGCCCCACACGGCCAGATAATTGTCTGCATTGTTAAGTCGTTTCCAGCTCCGGCGTTTCTTGCCGCCCGTGGCCCCTTTCCTAACGGCGCTTCTCGACGCTTTTCTTCATTGTACTTTTGCGCCGAGCTCGTTTGTTAGCTTTCTGTGGCAAGGAACGATTTAATGCTTTTGCGGGACTGCAAAAAGTGGGAGGTGTAATTGTTTGATGAGGTTTGGGTTTGCTGATTTGAAAGAATTTTGAGTGGGATAATTTGGGTTTTGATAGAGATTTCTTTCGATTTTAATACAAGTCTATTCGAAAAAATTATAAAAATTGTGAGTTTTATGTAATAATATTGTTTAAAAAGAAAAATTTCAAAATCATTATAGAAATATCTATAGATATACCAGCAAAAATAAAAATATTAAAAATTATTTCCATCTTAAAACGAGCAATTAATTTTTTCTTTTAGTTGTAAGTTTTTAAATTATCGGAAATGTGTGCATTTGTTATCATCATTCTTTATTACACCGTAATAAACAGACCTTACAATTTCTACCTTAAATTTTTCGCATCATTCTTCTGAATTCCAAATACACTGGTCCTCGCTCCTCTCGCTCGTCATTTTATTATTACTGTACACACACAAGCATCCCTCGCTGCTCTTTCAGCAACTTCCGACGCGCTACTCAGCTGACCGCTTTCCTCTGTCCCTTTCTTTTTCTCGTTTTCCCCTCTGACCCTCTCGCTTTACCTAACTTTATTTTCAACTACGTGATAAGCTATTTCGAGGAACAATTTGCAGGCTGTGTGCTCGGACGACTTTGCGCGATCTACTTGCGCACTTTTCAGACTATTATTATGCAATTTTCTTCCAGCCCCTTCCCGCCCACCGGTGCACGCGCCCCCCGCGAAGAATATGAATATTTCATGGATTTTCGCGGAATTTTAAATAATACAAATGCAAGAAGAATGCGCTGAACGTGTCTTGTGACGGGGGCTGAAAATTGTAAGAGCATTAGAGTAATGTTATCGGGCTTTCCGCGGCTTACAAGATTTTTCTCTGTAATCTTGATTTTGCGCTCGGGAAGAATTGCTACTTTCTTCGATGTTTTACGTTAAAACAAAGACCAATTACAAGAGTCTTGTTATAACTTTGACGTAAACTTTTATGAATAAGTCGAATTTTCGAAAAATTTTTAATACCTGAATACAAAGTTGATCTTTTATTATATAAATAAGGTAAAAACTAAATATTATTTAAATCAAGTGTTTTTTTAGGAATACGACAATTTAAAAATAAAAATAGCCACTGAAAAAATGAACTACAACAAAATAATTCAAAAACAGCCCCAAAAAACGTGTCAGCCCCGCCTTTCGAAACACCTTGAAATCCAGCCCTACCTCCTCGCACGATACACTTGAAAAATAAGTCGACGAATGTCAAAGTCAGAGGAAGCCAGAGAGAGAGAGAGAGAGAGAGCGGCATCTTTCTGCCGTCCCAGCTCGCGCTATTTCGTATGCAGGACGGCCCGCGCGCGGAAACGCGCTCAAAAGAAGGAAGCCAGAGCAGGGAAAATGGCAGGTAGAGGTTATGCGATGCTGTCCGAAGGTATATACTATATAGCCCTTCTCGGTAGCGCGCGGGCCAGATTAGTATGCGGCTGCTGTCACTCCACCCCCTCCTCCCACCTCCTTCCCAGCAGCCGCGCTCGCTCCCAGCCAGACCGTTAATTTTCCATCTCGTGACTCCAATCAATCTTACAGCACGTCAGCGGCTCCATCTTTCTCCCCTTTTTGTCTTTCGCCCTTTCTCGCGCCGAGCTCTCCCTTCTTTCGTCTTTCCTTTTTTTCCTTAGCGACGAGGCGTGCGCGCACGCAGCTGATGCTTTTCTCCTCGCCCGCGCGCGCGCGCGATTTAAATGAATCCCGCGAAGAGCTTATATAGAGCTGAGCTTTTTTCGAGCTTCTTCGCTCTCTCTCTCTTGCTATCTCTTTTTGCCGCTTTGTTTCTTTGGCTTCTCTGTCTGTGGGCTGCTGTATCGGGAGGATGAGCTACATCGCGATGAATCATTAATCAAGGGGAAGGTTCGGGGGTTAAGGGGCTTGAGCTTTAAAGCGATTTTGCGGCTTGCTGGTTATTTGTATTCATTATGTTGTACTATTTCCAGGGGTGGAAGTCTAATCTTTGGTGGCTGGCTGTAGCCAAAGATATATCTTTGGGATTTGAAGGATTTTAAAGTTGCACGATCGAGATTTTTTTTGAAGTTTTATCTGCATGTTCGTTATTGCTAGATAGTTTTTCTGATCAATTAATTAGATCACAAATCTAAAATTTAAAGTCTTTCTTTTAATGTTTCTACTATAGTTCAACGGGTAATTAAGTGCTTTTTTTTAATTAATTAAATTGGATCTCATTTCTCCTTCCAACCATTGCAGCAAACATAATTGCAAAAAATAAAACACCCGCCCTCTCCCAACTCTGAAAAATCTCTTCATATTTTGAAGTTACTCACCCGACTTTTAAATCCATCCCAGCAGCTTAAACGTCAACTTGCCTGCGTCCCTTTTTTCCCGTTCGCTAAACATTGTCCTCTTACTTTCCGAAAACCATCCGAAACGCGACAACTCCCCGACTCTTTTGTCCAGCCCCGACTCTCGTCCTCGCGTTTTAACGACCGAACTCATCAATGAGCGTTACATTGTTGTTTAATCCCCCTGGCTTCGCTTTTCCGCGCTCGTTTCAACTTTCCCGCTGCAGCACACATATCAAGTTCGGACTTCTCATTAAAGCCTCCGCAGTTGTTGTCAATCTCTCTCGCACGGCCGACCCAGTTTATCCCGAAATTTGAGGTAGGGATGCGCCGGAAGCGCGCCGAATGCGCATCCCCTCGAAACTCATAGGAGGGGAGAGCTTCGGAAGTTTCGACGTCGGGTTATGCGCGTGTAGCTAAGGAGCTGGCTGCGCGCGCTCTCCGCAAATCAGCCTTGAGCTACCCTTAAACCTCCTCGGCTGCTGGTGTTTCGCAGCTGTCTTGGCCGGAGTTAACGGCTCTTGATAAACCCGTTATCGCTTAGGGAAACGCGCGAGCGCAAGCTCGTCGTTACTGATAAGAAGACACTGCCGCCTGACCCCGGAAATTGGCAGTGACGGGCCACTGCTCTATCGCCCAGCCACCGGCTGAGATGACGCGCTGATCTTGAGCGATGAGTTTAAATCGATAAAAAGTCATCGGAGCTTATCGCTTGATTCGATGCTTTTATCGTTATTGTTGGTGTTTTTTTGTTTCTCGCCTTTTTAAGTGTTGGTGGATGTGGTTAGTTTCAAAATGGTTTTGATGTTGTGAAGTGGAATATGGTTTCACGTGTTAATGACCCTTCCAGGGAACATTATTCACAGAGGCCAGACGCTAATAGAATGAAGTCAGTGAATAAGAAAATTTATGACCTGGGATGTAATTGAGTTTCCTCTTTTTTCTTGGTACTTTAATTATAGGACACATGAATTTAATAATTATTACGAAGTATTTCCGGAAAGCTTAAAGAATTTATGTTGATGTTAGCCCGCCTACTTTCATGTATTTTAGTTATGAAAACTATTTCTAAATATGGAAATAATATAAAGTATTATAAAAGTTGGATGTGGTAGTTATATTTTTTAATTTATTCATATATCTATAATATATCTATAATAACAATTATTTGTTCATAAAATTATCAAGGTACTTTATGTCAGTTGACGCAGCCCCCAACCACAATTAAAATCATTACTCCAATCATTTATCAACAACAACATTAATATCAGCTTGATAATCACAGCCAAACGATCATCATCCACCCTCTCATCTTATCCCCGACCTCTCACCATTCTCCTCACGTACACCGTTAATTCGGTCTCTGCCCCCACATTCGCCCATCCCTAAGCACGCATCCAACCCACCCCAAGAAATATACTCAAGCTCATTTTCACCCGTTTCAGCAACCATATACAAGCCTTCTGATACACACGCACATCCCCGCACCTTAATACCCCATTCCCATGCAGTTTCATTGATTCCACTCTAGCACCGAGCTTTCCCTTACCATAACCCGATCTCCCGTATCCACTCCACCCCGCGGAATACGTATTCCAGCCCCGTCGAATTCGCACCGGCCGAGCTTGCGAGCGGCTAAAAAGCTCCGGCTGCATTCCGTTCTCTCTCCACGCATCTCTTTTTCTAAAGTCTCCCCCCACTCCTGTAACCCGTTCTCTCGGCTTCTCCCTCATGCAGTGGTCGCTTGTATAATTCATGGGGCCACCCGTCGCGGTTCGTGCGGTCGGTTGCGCGCGCGCGTCTCTCATCCCCCCCGTCCGGCGAGACCCCCGCGGCATCTCAATGCCCGCTGACCGACCGGGCCGGATTAGCCCCAGGAAATTGCCAAACTTCTTCGCCGAGCGGCTAGCTCGGAGAAAAGTCCATTCCAAAAGTCGTTCTTCAACCGCGAGAGACTTTCTCTCTCCTCTCTCTGGAGGACGGGGGGATGTTCTCCGAGCTTGTCTCGACGATGATCCATGTTTTTACGGGCTACTTTGTCTTGGGGGGGAGGAGGGGGAGGCAGACCGAGGCTTTCTCTTCAGCGCGGCGCTCTATGAATGGAGAGACTCGACGAAACGAAATGGGGGACGACTCAATGCCGGGATGGACCGGGAGTTTTGTTTTCGCGGAATGTGGCTGGCTGGGAGAGGGAGTCGCCGGGGTGAGTGACATGGGGACTTGCTGGATGTATTAATTTTGTTGTAATGTGGGGATTAATTTTGTTGCGGCTTGCTTTTTGGAATTGCTGGTGTGGGAAGGTAAAGTCATGCCGAGTATTAATTTTCGTAAAATTAGACGTATTGTTTGCTGTTTAATTTTCATTATGTAAAATTACATAGGTATTTAATTATATGATTATTAAGAATTATTAAGTTCTCTTTTTCATAATGAACAAATAATGTTGAATCAGGCAAAATTAGAAATAACTATTCTTTTTATGCTGTTCATAATTTAAATGTTCATAATTATCATTTAGTAGAAATGATATAATAATTGTCAAAGCACTATGTTATATTAAGTTATTCTCTATTCACATTATTTGCTCATTTTGTAAAATTATTATTAATTGCATTACAGCTTTAATTATAACATATTAACGCATTAAACAGTCCTTTCCTGTAAAATAACACACACTCAGTCCCTATTAACTTTTAACAAAAATGGTTTGATAGCATATGATTAGTTAATTAATTTACTATTATCCGTTTAATTATTCATCCTAGATTAAAACCACTTAATTTTCAATTAAAGCAGCCGTCAGATTATATAAACGCTGATTTCTGGAGCGGCCAAATTAAATTCAAGCCGCCCCCGCGCCCGCCGAATAATCTAATTTCCATCATCAATCACGGAAAAATCATTTATAAAAGAGCGCGCGCGAGCGGGCCCAGGGAGCTTTATATATCAGAAAGTGATTAGCATATACATATTGTATTCTTTTTTAATGGTCATCAAATTACCCTTAACGATCGCGGCGCCGGTATGAAAAGAAAAACTACTTTTTAACGAGATTTCTTAACGAGGCTCTTCAAATTCTTCCGGAAATATCAAGAGCCGCCTTTACTCATTCAAAGTTAAAATAGAAAGTGGGGAAGCGAACGCAAGAGAGAGGGAGAGAGAGAGAGAGCCGGCAGAAAAAAAGGAACCAACGTCAAGACTGGAGAATTCCGCTAGCGGCGAGAGACCATAAACGTCCCCCGCAAGCTCCGGAGAATGAAAAAAAGGCAAGGAGCTAGAAATAAATAAATGCATTTTTCGCGAATGAATTCCGCGCTGGTCATCCATTTCTGGCTTTTAATTAACACTCGTTCTATCTGTCTCTCCTTCTTGCTCTCCCGGGGCGAGCTGCGCAATTGTAAGGAAGCCGCGAGACTCTTTGTTGAGTTAGTAATTAGACTTTTCTCGCGCTCGCGCTCGCGGCTCCCTATTGTTATTCCGGGCAATATCCGACCGAACGATGCAAGTCCGCCTCCCGTTTCTCTTTCTCCCCGCAGAGGTCAGAGGCGAATGCCTCGCGATTTTCGCCGCACGCTTCCAGATCTATATAGCGGCTGGATATAGAAAGCCGTAAATACTTCGTCATTAAGATAGTTCGTAAAACTTCGCAAAATTCATTGGCCTCGGGCAGCTGGCTGTGTTATATATATAAAAATATATATATCTATAGTGGAGTTTCCGAGCCGTGGACACTGTGTATCGGAAATTCCCGCCGCGACAGCCCCGAGCGAGACTAAGCGAAAAGATCTTCGCGCGCGAGACCACGAAAAAAAAGAGAAAGCCAAAGTGGCCCGAGGCGAGTCACCGCATCGTGTCTGCGACGCGAGCTCCGATCGATGCATATAATAATTAATAATGGATGAAAGACGGAGGCTACAGTTGCGAACTTTATTATTTGGATTTCCACGCGATCTTTTCTGAAGAATTTTATGAAATAATTAGCGAAGACGAGTATTAATTTGGAGTAAGTGCGAATTTGTTTGGAGGGCAAAGTACTTTTTCCCTAATTAGTGCTCTTAATTGATTAGCAAAGAAATTATATTTAAATTAGTTTTGTTGCTTTTTTTTTATTAGCGTAAAGATATTAATTATGACAAAATGCATTTTTTGCAATTTTAATAAAGATAAAGCTGAAACATTTTTCATGAAAATTTTCAAATGACTCATGTTATATTTATTCAGCGGTTGTAATAAATGTACAGTTAGCAGACAATAAAGTTTTAATGTTGAAAAATGAAGTTGTCTGAATATGAGTGAAAGAAATGGTTGCTTTTTGTTGCATACATAATATATTTCTTTTATATAACGCAGTTATTTTTATTAAAAGTCTATTTAATAATAATATTTAATTGCAATCAACTTAATTTGGATATATTTTTACGGAAAAAAATCAGAAAATATTGAAAATATAAATTTTTGAATTTAAAAACTAATATAAGTAGACTCATATTACAGTTTTAATTTAACCCTTATTTAACATATATTACCCCTTTATTTTTAAATTTCTCAAAAATATCCACTCAAACAACCTAACCAGATCTACAACTAATTACAACCATAAAAATGTAATACCACGACGAGCCCCCCGCAACCATTGCATCAACACTAGAAACCTCCCAGGCCAAGCCAACCCATCAATCAAAAAAGATTGGCGCAATAAAAAGTGTAGAGCCGAAGGTAATCGCGAGGAGCGCGCAACCGCGAAGCCGTAAGCTCGAAAGTGCGGGGGAGGACGCGACTCTGAGTGAGGGGCGCGCGCTTTGTTTGCAGGGCGAATAAGCGGGCAGGTCCGCGCAATCAAAGATAGCAAGCGCAGCCCGCGGTACAGAGAAGCCAATTTGAAAGGAGCGAGTTTCCGTGTCCTCCAGCTGGAGTGGCCGCGTCGATAATTAAATCGTCGGCGCGTAGACGCGAGCGAAGCTTTGGTTAAGGCGGCTCGTTGCATTATGTAGGAGCTACATCTCGCCGGCAAACGACCGAATGAATGCGATATTGTCGTCCGCGTCGTTACGAGGACCGAGAGTTTTGTATCCCGTGGGCGGCTTGAACCGAGGACGGAATAAATTAGCCGAGAGAGAGAGAGCGCAAGATTTAAACGCTGGGAGAGAGTAGAGAGGAGAGACAGAAGAGAGCTGTAGTGCAGAATATCAAGAAACAGGGGTACTTTCTGGGCCCTTAGGCTGCGCGCTCCTTAATAATAAATTCATATCTCGGCGCTTGCGCGGTCCCGCAGCCGCGACGGATTTTCTTTCTCTCTTTGCATTTTAGACGCCGCGCTGGTTTTCGGGAGTGGAAATGTGTGTATAGAGAGGAGGAAGCCCGACGCGAGAGAGGGGAAAGAAGCTCGCCCCCTGGTCCGCGACGACAAATCTCTTTTTTATGCCGCTTAATAAAACTCGTCTGACATATCTCTGACTGCTACCACTTAATTTCGGGAAGAGCCCCGCACGCCGCGACCTCTCACTCTCTCTCTTTCTTTCTCTCTCGCTTCCATTCTCTCTGTTGCTCGCTCGCAGTATCTAATGCCTCTCTTTACTCTTTTATCCACGGAACTCTTCATTTTTTCTCCTGCTCTCCTTTCTTTCTGCTCGCTCTTTATCTGACGAAGGGAGAAAGAGAGAGAAAGAGAGAGAGAGAGAATCCAAAGGGATTTTCTGCTCCGATGGCTAAAGACCGCGGCGCGGTAGCCTTAAAGTACTACTCGCTTATACGTCCTTATTGCAATTGTATTTTTCCTTCTCAACTCACTCTCTTTCTCTCTCACACTCTCCCTCACTCTCCTTCTCATTCTCTCTCTCACTTTCACACTCTCTCTCTCTCTCTCTCTCTCTCTCTCTCTCTCTCTCTCTTTCTTTCTCACTCTCTCCAACTCTCTCTCTCATTCTCTCTCACTCTATATCTCTCTATCTCACTTTCTGTTAGTGGATTGTATGCACGAAGATAGAAGAAGGAAAAAAGAAAAAGAGAGAGCAAGAAAGAAGAAAAAGACAAAAAGAAAAAGAGAGAGAGTTGTATTTATAAGTGGAGAGTATTTATGCGGGTTTTTGAATTTTATTGTTTCGCTCGTTGAGACGATCGACGAAGCCGGCGACGACACGACAGGCCAGGAAGAATGCTGATGAGAGAGAGAGAGAGAGAGAGAGAGAGAGAGAGAGAGAGAGAGAGAGAGAGAGGGCGAGAGAAAGTGGAAGAGAGGAAGGGTAGTAATTGGCTCCTTTGTGTGTACGCTTTTAAAAGGATTCATCTTAGACGGATTGCAAAACCAATTAAGAGCACCCAAATTAATGCGAATCTCATGCGCTCCCTGAGGATTACAAATGGAATTTTTAGTTTGATACATTTTTACGATGGAAAAAGCTCGTCGTTTCTTTTTGTACTTTTCAGAATTACAGCAAAGAGTGCTGTATGTAATGAGTATTAAAATAAATTCTGGAAATATGCTTGAAATTTCAAATAATCTTATTATAATTTTGTTATTAAAATACATTATTGTGTTTATTTAGTCTGATTCTTTTATTTTACTGCTTCAACTTTATTCTTTGTAAACAATAATTATATTCTGAGTAAATATTAAATTTTAAATGTATTCAATTTACCTAAAATATAGATAACTTTAAAATAAATTACACAAGCGATTGCATATGATATTCAATAAAATATAATTCTGACTGTTTAAAAAAAATCAAAACACATTTGAACTACACCTAATAACCCAATTAAAACGTCTCTCTCAAAGAAAACTTTTCATTCCCTAATAAATCTCAAAAATTCGTCAAAAATATCACCCTCAAAGCCTCCACAGAGCCAGCCATGTTTGCTTTGCCGGCGAGCCGCATAATCACACACTCCCGCAAAATCAATTAAGCAATTAAATCGCACACTCCGCAAAAAAGCCCCTCGCTCCTGAAAAATTAATTACTCAATTTCACAGTGGCGCGATTCTCAATTAAAATTAAAAAATCTTCCCTCGGCCAGTTTTCAAAGGCCGGCGGAGTCTTCGCTCAGAGACGAGCGCACACATATAAAAGGACGGACCGGCAATCGGCCGCTCGGCCATTTCCTCTCGTGTCAAATGCGACCTGGGCCCTGCGACTTTTTTTCCACGCGAATCCGTGCCGCAGAGCCTTTTATGCTAAACGCGCTTCATTTGAATGACGCTAATGCGAAAAACCGATGCATGCTAATGGACGACGGCGCGCAGAGCTACTTCAGAATGTTTGCGTATGTGAGAGCGGCTGGTGTGTCTGTGCGGCTCTCTGGATGTAGGTTCGCCGCAAAGTGCCGTCGCGGCCCTTTACGTCATATGCATATACGTTCAGCTATATATGTAGGTGAGAGCGGCGTTTTAGTAATTTCCTTTTGCTGCTGTTTGTTCGGTGGGCCGGTTCGTTTAATTATAAGCGTTTGGTGTCGATGCGTTACTGTTTTTATGGGAGAGGATTATTAAAGACGTAATTTGATTGGGTTGTGAATGAAATACAGTATTTTTAACGAATACGTTAAATTTATAAAATATAGACATTTTCTTAATAAATATAGTAAAATAGGTTTAGGATAAAAAGGGAGTGGACTCATGCGCCTATATATACAATATTATTACCCTTATCTTTACCCCAATACAAAAAAGCATATTAAGCTTGCAGAAAAAAAAAATGAAACTCGTTTAAAAAGTAACAATCGCGATAAAGCTTAGTATTCTCGGCGCAGTGAACGTCAAAACTCCCGTGTCGGCTTGAAGCCCCGATCTCTGGAGTATTCGCGCCTAGAATACTAAACGCTCTTTTTGACAGCTGACAAATGTCTTTTTTTTCCGGCGCATCCGCTAAATAAATTACGAAAAACGAGCAAAAAAGGAGCGGCTCTACAACGAACAAAGCTCATCCCACGCAGCCATTAAAAAAAAAAGAGAGAAAGAAAAAAATAGAGGCAAGTTGTATAAGAAATGTAAAAACTTACCGTAAAGGCGAATCGTGCCCTCGGTCTCGCCCCTCGGATTTTTCGCCACGCACTTGTAACTGCCATAGTCCGAGGCCTGGAACGCAAAAACAATTAAACTTGCGACATTAAAGTCGGGCCGGCGGCTCTCCAAAGTTATCGAATCGCCGTGAAATCGAGGCATAAAAGCTCGCCGCGACTATGTGTACAGAAAAGATCGGAGAGAGAGAGAGAAAAAAAGGGGAATAGGACAGGGGCAAAACCGCGGCGTATATGGAAGCGCTCGTAACAAATCTGGCGTCCCGAAGGAATCGATAACGCAACGAAAATGTATATATCGATGCTCGCGCGCTCGGCTTTATTGCCGGTCGTTAAGCACTTGCAAGCTTCGTCGCAAGCTCGTATGAAAAGCGCGTCGCTGGATAAGTTCGCGAATTGCGATCGTTTCACTGCGCTACATTTATTTCTCTTTTCTCCTGGCGAGCTCCCGGGCTCTTTTCTCTTAGCGCCCCCGCTGCCGGCAGGCCCCGCGAGTTTAAGTGTTTCGCGTGCTTCTGGAAAAGCGCCTTTTTCGGCGCGCCGCTATTTCTCATGTCGCACGAGGCTTGGCTTCCTACTGTGTATTGTTATAAGCGACGAAATTTTATGTCTGAGCGGGTGTTTTACAATTTTTCGTGACTTGTTCGAATTCGTGATCACGTTTTAGGTATGATGCTTGAGGACAATGATTTTTGTTTGCTTAATTAGTAGAAAAGTTGAATAGTTTTCATTATTTATGTTATATATTGCGTGACATATTATACTTGTATTATTCGGTGGTTTGTTAAAATGATACATTGAAAATTGTAATGTAATACTATAATTATGATGTTGTAAAATGATGCATAGTTTAATATCTAAATAATTTCGATGAAGCCATCTAACTATCTCATTTACGCGAGAAGCTATAAATCGAGCAAATTATTCAGAGGCAACATAATCACCTACTTTGTAAGAGAGTATTTATTTGTTTTATAAAAGTATGGATTCCTTTAAATAAAATAAACACAAGTTTAAAATGAATCAGATAGAGTTACTGAAATAAAATTTAGAATGCGTAAATGAAAACTGATATATAATAATTAACTGACACAATCTCTGATAGGAAGTGAATAATTGAAAAAAATGATTGTTAATTATAATAAATCAGTTTTCTTAAACTAATTTTGATCGATAAAAAGCCGGAAACTGATCAAAGGGTGGTGATACCACTACTAAGTATATGTATACAGATAATGTATAGATAACAATTTTTAAAATCATAATACATAAAGAAAAAATTTGAACTGGCAAACGAGTTCAAAATTGATAAGTATTTCAGAATCTAAGAATTATTTATGGGAATTAGCAAATATTTTTAGTATTTTTGGAACCACATTTTTTAAATTCTATAATTAAAAAATAATCTGTTTCTTCTGATATAAGAAAATATTTAAGCTATACATGTTATTTATAACAGTTGTTAAGTTTTTAATAAGATTCTTTTGATCAAACAGAAAAAAACTTTTAAAAATTTGATCAGTGTCTATTAAATAGAATAAATTCGTATCAGAAATCTTTTGTTTAAGGTAGCATACCTTTCTATATATTAATCTAAATTTTACTTCCTAATATTTTTGTATTTGAAATTGTATTTACTTTTAACTGCAATATTTTCTTTTTAACAAAATACATACCCCAAAACTTTTCAACTTTTCTACTTATCCAACAATTTGTATCTCAACACTAGAAAAAAAAAACTAGAAAATAAATGAAACTCACCTCAACATCGAAGATAGTCAAGGTCATATTGGTCTTGTAGGAGGGCTTTTCAGGCGTCGACAGGATCTTGTACTTCTTGCCCTCGTGTATCATGACGTTGTCATTGTCCCTGGTCCAATAATTCAAGGACGTCGGATGGGCCTCGGTGTGGCACTCGAGGGTGACCGAGTAGCCTAAGGGCACGCCGACCAACTGGTGCGGTATCGACAGCATCGGCGGAACTGAAACGAGCGAAAGTTGCCTGGGATTAGACGCGCACGCTGTGTGCACAGAGTTGCGCTCTGCCCTCTCAGCGAGAGACATACAGAGTCGTGTACGCGCGGATTTCGAGATTGCAGTTGTATTCGCACGCGCACCCATGAGAATGTACAGCGCGCACTAGAAGTGGGAGGATACGCCGTCTATATGCAACGGGGTGAGGAGTGATTGATTGACTCATAAATGTTCCAATTACCAATAGAACACGATAGAGACATAGGGAATCGATGGGCCCTCTCGTCGGCTCTCCATAAATTACGAGCTCTAACTGTTGTTGTTGTTATTGTTTCCAGCTTTATTTGTTTGTGCATTTTTTTATCCGCTTATTTTGGGCGATCATCTCTTTTTCAATTCCAGCTTTTAAATTCGTAAAAAGTTTATGAAAAATATAATAACTCCAATATTAATAATTCCTTAAAAACCACTTTATATCGAGATTAAAAGAAAATTCAATCAGATAAAAATATCGAGAGAAATCTAAAAATTGCTCCATCCAAAAATAAGCAAGTTATAAGGAAGCAAACCATTTCCGGCAGTCTTATTGGCAAGGAAAGACACTCGAGCAGAACTTATGTACTCCAGGGCCGAGATTCTTGTTTAGATATCGAGAAACAAACGATCGCATCAGATCGAGTGATAATCTCGGCGGCAAAGCAAAACTTCAGCGCTCTCCTTTCACCCCGCCTCTCTCTAAATACGAAAAGAAGCAGCTCGCAAGCCAGAAAGGCCATTAATACGAGATAGCGAGGGCGCAATGTCTCGGAATAATATTTCCCCAAAAGCCCGAGTTTTTGCGCTAATGGAGCGCAAGCCCGGAATTTGTTTCTCCCGCGTATTATACTTTCTCCACGCTCGCCTCGGCGCAGAAATAGATCTCTTCCTCTCTCTCTTTTTGCTCCAGACTCCTCGTCGGCAAGCTACTACTACCAGCGCGTCTCGGATGGGCCAAAGGGGGGATCCGACACCTTCTTAAAATGCAAAACACCCGCCCGGACTCCGAGGAGAGCGAGAATGGAGAAGGGAGAGAGAGAGAGAAAAACGAGGCCGAGAAGGAGGCGCGAAACGAGAACGGAGGTAGGGGATCGAGTGACGGAGTTCTTATTGCGAAGACATTCTCGCGCATTGACTTAGGACTGCGGGCCGATTCCCTTTTGCGAAATGCCGAGAGGGATAGGCGGGAATCAATAGAAATCTCAGAGGCTATGTGTACAGGATGTCGACAACCCCTCCCGGCACAATCTTTTTTTCTTTTAGTTGTATCTCCTGTTTGCTGTATACAAGATTTTGGGTTCTTGGAGTGGTTGGCCAATTATGTGTAATATCTGTTGTTTTTGTTAATATTATAAAACCCTATTTTTATGATAAAACTTAAAATTAGTTTAAACATAATTTTATTTGCACTTAAACTATCCTTTTATTAATTTTATGCAGTCAAAAATTACACTCAGAAAACGTATAAAAAAAACTACCATCACAAAAAAGACAATCCACGAAACTCCAGCAAATAAAGCAAACGCAAAGCTAACGCACGACGTCAGCCAGAGCGCGGCCGGGGCGTTGATTTCGTTATCCCCTCGCTCAGCGATTCGATCTCATGGTTCGTTAGTCCGCCCCCGCCTGTATCCGCCATTGTTGAGATTTCCGGAGCTGGCCAGCGGCGGAAAGTTAAAGAAAGCCGGAGAGAAGAAAGTAAGATTTAATAAGAGCTCGACGGGATAACGGGGCCAGAGAGAGAGAGAGAGAGAGCTACTGGCGCTGCAATAGAAATGTAAACGGTGCCGCGTATGCGGCTGAATTGCGGGAAACAATGGTGCAGGCCCGTACGAGGGTTAATTCAGGTAGAAGTTAAACAGCCGCGTTAGAGCACACACGCCTACCTATTGAGGCCGCACTTTTCAAGAGAGCAGCGGCGCAGCGCGACAGTCTTAAATTCATCAGGCGGCCCTGGGGCGCTGAGCCGTGCTGGGGTAGTGGTACAATCGAGAATCAAGGTATATTCAGCGACGAGGCGCGCGCGCTGTTCTTTTGCCTGCCGGCTTCCGGAGGCTGCTATAAAGTGGGTTGCGGCCGGCTTAAGAATGTACATTCTCGATCGCTAGTGTTTTCAACGAGCGCGTGAATGGGCTTCTGGGGCTTGATTAGAGGCTGGCTATTGTGTGTATGGATTGGCAGATGGGTGCTGGCTATTGTCTGTGGATGTTAGGCACTTGTGAATTAAGAGGGAATTTGGGATAGGTTTGAGTCATGATTACATTTGGATATAGCGGATGATACTAATTTCTAGTGTTTTAAGGGTTAGTAAAAATGATTAAAATTACTTTTTAGTTAAATCGTTAAGAGCGAAGTGTTTCATGTAATATTTAAATTAATGCACTTTTATAAATGAAAGGAATAAACGTCAATGTGGATATCTTTAAAACTTAATATTCTGGAAATAATTTTACTCTAATGAAAACGGGTTTTTTAATAGATTTTAAAACAATGTTCACTTTAAATAACTAATTTGATTGACAGAAAAAGTAAAAACAATGAATGCGCTTTATTTATTTACAATGACTTAAAAGTTATTTGAATCTTCAAACCAATTCTTTTTTTTTGTAAATTCTGTTGGTTTTGTTTTCGATAGTATATGTTTATATACATTATGACAATCACAAGCTGCAGGAGTATTACGTCAACTCATTGTTCTTTCCATATTTAATTATTAATTAATTATAGACGATGTCTGTACGTCTAGATTTGTGAATATAATAAGTTTTTTACATACGTTTTACAATAAATTGTTACAATGAATTTTATTAACAATGTTATAAAGACTTGAAAAGAGCTTCCACAGCGTATCCGAAACATCATCATTGTTATAAAAATTATTTTTGACTACATTTCAATTGATTATTTTTTCCAATAAATTCATCTTCTGAGAACATTATACCTAAAAACAATAAACACGTACACTGATACACTGACCAAATTTCCAGTCAGCCCATCCTTACAACCCGCAATCTCCCAGCTCTCCAACCACACAAACCGTCCAGTTTTCC
>JAPYZB010000693.1:0-20416 GCA_030522745.1 Eupelmus kiefferi | reverse complement strand
AATTTCCTAAAAAGTTTGGTAATTTTTTAGGTTTTTACAGTCTGTTACCGCTTTACAAAAAGTTTGGTAATTTTTACAGAAATTTTTTCTCCGTGTATAACGAATAATAAGTCAAAAAAATCTGAAAATCATACATTGAATTTAAATGTTTATTCAATTTTTGTCTGTTAAAATTGAGAACGATTTGTTGCACTGCTCGGGTTGAGAACAGTAGTCAAAAGTTAAATCTTACTCATGCTTGTTGTGTATCGCCAAATAATTATCCTTTTCTTTTTCCGCAACCTTATTCCTAACTTAAAACTTCCGTGATTTTTTTTTCATTCAACAAATTTGTTTATTAAAATAACTAATTTATTAAAAAAGTAAAAATTATTAATTATATTTTTCTTCAAATTTTTGATTAAATCAAAAAACCATCAAACTCGTCGTGAGCAAGCGATTTTTTCAATATTAACAAAAAAGAAAATAGCCAGACAGCCGCTTGCATGTAACTGCATATCACGGCTGTTAAAGAGCCAAGCAACGCTCCGCCTACGCAGTAGTCAGCAGACTCAGCGCCGAACAGTAGGTAGCTACTGCGCGCCACTCTCCACGAATTTCCCGAAATTTATAAGCTCTCGATGAGCAATCTAGCAGCTACAATCCGAACCTATCCTCAGAACGATTTGAACTCGATTCCCCTTTGTTAATCCGCGACTTTAATACAACACATGCGAATTTCAACGGAGCCTGTTGCAGATTTCACGGAGGGCACTTGCGCTCTCAGCGTTGTCCGCCATCTTCGTTTGAAAAGCGTCGCATTTTCCTGGCGCTAAGCAATATTGCTAAGCGAATTTTCTTATTTCCCGTGTTTTAGATTTTTTCCTCATCACCTTTTGTCGGACAATCTTAATGCCTTTGCTGCTTTTGTTTTTACGTTTTAAAAACGTCGCAGTTTATCGGCTCTAACGACGCGCTCCGAAAATGGTTAAGAAAATTTCTGAATGAAATAATTCTTTAAAAAATTGGAAATTCTTAAATTAATCTTCATTAAGTGAACTTGCTAAATTTTTTTATAAATATTTTAGTAATTTTCGTAATCTAAATTTACTTTACTAAATTTGCCGCAAGGTAAGATTATATGTATGTCAAACTTTCTCTAAGAAATAATTTGAAAAAAAAACTGCTTTTCTCCACACAATTGTATCGAGCACAAGAATTTTATTCGAATAGAAAAGGTCGGAATTATGAAAAACGAAATTTTCATACAACAAAATTAAATAGCGCGCAATAGCGTCGCGCAAAATGCTCTACTACGTACCTGCTGATGCGCGAAGGCTGCCATCGCCGAAGCGTCTTTAAAGCTCATACCAGCAAATTTCTCCATAGCCGTTGTCTGCGATTCAGCTCCCGAAAACTAAGTGGGAAAGCTCCTGCGCTGCAAACAAGAAGCGAAGGGGAAAACGGTTAATATACGTGACGTGGGAAACGTCGCAAATGGACGCTCAGTGCAGGGCTCTCTGCGGAGCGCGACCTCACCTTCTGACAGCTACAGAGAAACTGGCGTTAGAAAGCCTTCGTGCGCACGCACACGGAGCCAGTCAGCTGTATCGGTGATTTCGTGCGCATCGGAGCTGTGACCGTGATGCACGAGGTCTGCGGCTGCAGCGACACCGGCCGGCCAGTTCCACTAAAGCGCCGGCCTGATCTTGGCTCAATCTATCGCGTAGATCTCCTTATATACTTCAGGTTTTCACTTGGTAAACATTGAGAGTCTTCATGCGAACTTATGAAAATTGAGTGAATTCAATAATTCAATCATTTCTATGTTTATATACTTAAACATTGTCTTTAAATCTGAGTAACTCTTATACTCTTGATCATCATTATAAACCTTGAGTGATTTAATAAAGTATAAGCTTAATAGTACAAAAATAATATTTATTCAAAATAATAGTATTCAGACTATTGTTACATTTAAACTTTATGGCGATCATTCTGTTAATAATTATATTCCATGTATATTCATATCACATTCGTATTTTTATAATAAATTCAAAAAAGTCTTAAAAGCGTGCATTTGCACTAAATTACAAATTCAATTACTTTATCAAAATATCATTCTTACTTATCTTATTTTGTATAAACTACATATAAAATTTTTAATATCTTACAATATTAAAACTTGAATTCATAAAGCTTTCACAAACAAAATAATAATTTATTGATCTCTTTATTTATCTATTTATCTTCGTAGAAAGTTTTGTCACAAACTACTTGTTGAATCATTGCATTAGACCAAGGATCTGTTTTTATAAATAAACGATACATTTATTTTATTGCAAAAATAATATTTGTAAAAATAATAATATAATTTCATTAACTCACCACTATTGGATTTGGAAATGGTATTTGGAAAATTCTTAACTGAAATTTGAGTGTGATTGGGATCATTATTAGTAATCATTACGTTTCTGCAATATTAAATAAATTATAACGCAATCAAATTAACTGCATACAAAAATTTTGATAATTTTAGACTTAATTAAAATATCAAATAATATAAGATTTCTAAATTATTATTATATTAAGTCAAGTATATAATGGTAATTTTTATTTTTTACTTATTTACTTACCGAATTTTTTTTGGTTGTATTTCGAATTTATCGAAATCCTGATTACTTATAAAATTATTGTCATCTTCAAACAGAGATTCTGCTGTGGAAATCTGACTAAACTTATCCAAAACTTGAGAATATTCTTCACTTTCTTCCGTAATTTCTGAATCAATTTCCCAAGTTGGATCATCATAATCATTGTCGGTTCTTTCATCACTAGAAGTCATTATGTCTTCTATTTGCATATATTCATCATCACTTAAACCACCAATTAACGAAAATTCTACAAAAAAGAAAAGATGAAAATTTAAAAGAATTTGAAGTGGTATTAATTTGAAATTTAGAGATACAAGATATATATATATATATATATATATATATATTATATCATTAGCTTACTAGCTGGCACAGTTGAATGATTTTTATTCTTTTTTAGTATTTTTGTTTTATCTGTTTTTTTATTAAAACATTTGCGTTTTGTCAATAACCAATTTCTTATAATTGGTTCCATTAATTTTTCAAAAATGTTTAATAATTTTGTTGTTTGTTGATAGATCTGTTAAAAGCGAATATTTTTCATTGTATATGTAAATTAAAATATGGTTTTCAATAACTACTATTTCATCTATACGTTATTTTTAAATTCGAAAACTTACTTTAGTGTTTTCATTAACATAAAATTTTCTACTATTAGAAAATATTAATTTCATATTTTTTTCAAATTCTTTAGGATTTTTATAATTTCCTATTTCTAAATCTTCATTTACTGTTTGCAAAGACATTGGTATTGCTATACATTTATGATACTCTTCATTGTCTATAGGTACAGGTTCCCTTAACGAAAGAAAATAAAATTAAAACAAGCTTTACTGCAGTATAAGTAATAAAATGATAAAAAAATTTTAGTTATTACCTAAATGGAATAGAATTTTCATTTCTCCATAAAGTTTTAAGAAGATCTTTACACTCTAATGTCCAATCTGGATTTTTATTTTTTCGAGAACTCTTTGCAAATTTGCTAGGTAAACATAAAGTTGGTTTCTGATAACTTGTTGAAGGTATTTCATTCTCTTTTACATGATGTATATTTGAATTCTCTCCCATGTCATCATCTTCATTGAAAGAACTGCAGATAATTTTGGTACCATTCACATTTAAATTTAATGAATTGCATGAACTTAACATCTGTTGATAGAGCATGGTTATATCTAATGTTTTATCGATGTCTCTGAAAAGATCACAATCATGTATCTTAATTTATTTTGTATTCACTTTCTAATCAAGACAGACTTTAGAATAATTTAGTTGTTAAAAACATTTCCACGTAACACATTTTCGGCAAGAATCAAAAACATACATTTACTCACTTAATTATCTGCAAGCATAAATCACTAATTAATGTCGCCTGTTTAACGATGGGACTAAGTGGCTCGTTTAATTTCTCCGCATTTTTGGCTAAGTACCTAATGTCAAATTGTAATGAAGCGATCCTCCGGTAAAAACGATTCTCAAGACGTGCCTTGATCGTTAACAGATCAATCGGATACTCCAACAAGTTTGCACAGGATGAATAAGCATCAAGATCAACCGAGTTAATGAAAGGCTCAACAATCGGTAGTTTCATAACTTGGCTGAGATAACTGATAATTTTACGACATGCAGTTCCTCGATCACCCATTGGCCATTCTCCTTGTTGAGGGCAGTATAGAAATTTACGGATCTCCCTTTGAAGAACGGGTACCGTGTCTCCAGTTATTTGAGGACGATCTATGGATAAAAAATCACTTTTGCAACAGTGTATATAAAAATTGTTTTGACGCATAGTTTTATCCATAGTTTCGGTATAAAACAAATTTCACGCATACTATTAATAGAATATTGTTTGCAACATGTGCGTACGTTTTAAACACTTATTGTACAATGTTTTATATTTAAACAATAGAAATTTTCAAAATTTTGGTTTGCAAGCAATTAAATCTATGAATATAATATACATTGCTATTTAAATATGTTAATTAAAAATAATCTTACTCGATTCGTCTATTGGTTCAAGATTCCATGGGCTAAGCTTATCAAGATCTCCATTGTCTAATCTTACTCGATAGCACATAAAGTAAGATTCTGGAAAATTTGTATCCAATGGTTCAATAGACTGAATTTTTCCAAGGTGCCACACTTTGTTTCGAGTACATCTAAACTTCATTCCATTCACCCATTTAATTTTTAAAGCTTTATAAAATGTTTGCTTCAATACTAAAAAATCATGAACACTTGGCATATTATGATATTTAATGGCAAAACATTCTCCAGTTAACTGTCCTTCTTCATCTGTTATAGCTAACTTCAAACAAACTTGAGGAGGTCCAATTTTATATTTAATACCTATGATTTTACAAAATTCATGTTCCTGCAATATTTATGTAAGTTTGAAATAAATTAATTAAATAAAAAAAAATACTTTATTGGTTTTTTGTAAGTATTTATGTTTGCAAAAATATTTGTTATTCTTACTTTCATTTTTATTTTAGTCCAGGGCTTACATGAAGAAACAGTAACATAATTATATCTGTCTCTAAATGCTTCTAAAAATTTTTGGTGACCTTGTCGGAAATATACTACATCATCTCCAATCTGTGGATTATAAGGAAGATTCCAAGGAATAACTTCTTTAAGCCAGTCTGATGAGTTACTTTCATTATTTATAGAAATTGGTCCTATTGGTAACTGAAAAATAAAAATACAATTTAACTTGTATACAAAAAGCAAATTTTAGACGTAAATAAGAATAAGATTTTTATGACTAAGGCACATATACATAAGTAAAATTTATTATTTAGTATATAGATAATATAACTTTATAAATATTATCAAATTTAATAAAATTTATAAATTTGTATACCTTCTTTTTACATTTCTTTCTTTTATCAGTCGAGTTATGTACAACTTTTTGCTTTTTTGGTGGTGAAAAATTATTAGATTGTGACTGTGACAACCAATCAGAATATTCACTGCTAGAATCCAAACTAATTGATTTGTTTGTTTCCATCCTTAAATCCGACGACTCCCCATTTTTGCGTTTCTAATTGTATATAAATGAAATTGTCAAAAATTTGAATAAAATTATTTAGCAAGTAAAACTATTAATGAACTTAATTTTGTCAGATTAAAAAATTAAAGATTATATATCTAAATGAAATAAATAAACTTAAATTACAAAATAGAAAGTAAATTTGTGTGATTACCTGATTAAGCAAAGATCTGGTTCTATAACTATGTTTTGGAATTTGAGCCATTGTTTTTTTTTGTTTATTGTAAATAAATAGAATATTTAAACATTTTTCAAAGAAGCCAAAAATGAATTTAAAAAATGTCTTCTTAATTCCCAATCAAAACAGTGAAGGTCATTATTACACCTGCTAAATAAATTTTAGTTTAGACAAATTTTTAAGTAATGTAAAATCATGATACATTATAAATACATGCATCAGTTATTAATTTAATTATAATCAGTTTGTAGAATTAAATAAAACTTTAACTAACTTTCACATATAGGTTAACTTTAACAAAGCTAACTGAACTGATAAAGGAGCATCACGTACTGTACCTTACATCTATACTATACTGCATTTATTCTCTAAGATATCTATACCAAATCGTAAGTGTAGGTATACTGCAGCCTACTGCACACAATTTTCTGTATTTACGTTTGTGATTTCCACAGTGATCCGTTATAGTCAACAAACAACAACATACCATTATGTTGCATATCAGATACTATAGAAGTTTACAATTTACATACCTATACACATAAAATCTGATACAATTCGCTTCAATCAATGCCCAATGGGGGCGCTGCTGCGGCAAGTATAAGCCTTATAGCCCTCTACTTATCGCTTTGGTATGTAAGTAATTTAAGTTACAATTTACAAACAAGCTGCTGATTGCTGAAGGGCTGCTGATTCTTTTGTATAGTTCGCAATTAGGTTTAATGATCGGAAATAAATTCAATTAAATCTAAACCCACATTCAAATTTGCGTTATTTTATTTAAAAAATCTTTTTTACTTTCTTTAATATTTTATCATGCAAAAAAAAATATAAAAAAAAATTTTATCGTATATATATGATCCCAGGGTCACACAGATATCTGTCTTTTTTATATTAGATTAAATCATCAATTAAATCAGTTTAAAATATAAAATTTAAAAATTTTTGGAATTTGTTGTAATTGATTGGAATTATTATCAC
This sequence comes from Eupelmus kiefferi, assembly GCA_030522745.1. Classification (NCBI taxonomy): domain Eukaryota; kingdom Metazoa; phylum Arthropoda; class Insecta; order Hymenoptera; family Eupelmidae; genus Eupelmus; species Eupelmus kiefferi. The sequence goes on along the minus strand of JAPYZB010000693.1, from coordinate 13,572 downwards.
AAAATCATTTATTAAAATTTAAGTAAAATATGATCAATAAATATAAGAATAAGATGTGAAAAATAACTATTTTTTTAAATGCGTTTATTACTAAAATATTAAAACTGTTCTCTTAAAAATGAATGCATTTTCTTTTTGAATACATTGTATGAATGAAAATATATACCTATATACATAACAAAATTTCAAAAGATGTAAAAATTATAAAATCAAAAGATATACTTGCTTTCTTTGTTTTTTGACACAATCAACTATATTATTAACTTTTTGTATTTTTATCAATTACTTTTTTACAATTAATTATTAAAAAAAAAAGCGTGTTTTGAAACTTTTTTTTCAGTTTAGTAATGAAAAACGATTAACTAGTTATAAATAAAAAATATTTAAATAACTGAATAATATTTTAACAACAATAATAAAAAGATAATCTTTAAACAATCTTATAAGTATTTATTAGCCAGCGATAGAAAAAAATTTACACTGTACATAACAAAGTACACTTAGGCCCTTATGAATAATTTATTATCTATTTTTATTAAACTACACGCCTTAATGTAACATATCATAGCAATAAACAGTGGACTCTAAATATTTTGTGATTACCTAACTATATTTTGTATGTAAAAAGTGAATTTAACCATGAAAAAGTTTTTTAAAAGGAAATTATTATTAAATTAGCACAATCTCAGTCAAGTATTTTAAATTATAAATTATAATTAACTTAATTGTTATAACATTAATGTTATTATTAAAAAAAATAACCTTGTTAACCCAGAGTTTTTATTTTTTAATATCATGTTTATTATTTTATACCTCCTTAAGCTAATATCACAATGGCTTAAAACAGTCAAGACTTCCATTAATTGCGCATACCTCAATATATTTTACATATTTACTATTAAAAATAGTTGAAAGAAAAAATTTTTCTTTTCAAACGATTTGGTAGATTAGTTGCTTTGAGGTTTCACAAATGTACAAACTCGATGAAATATAAACACATGGTTATAATTTATGAAACAATGATATACAAATTAATGTCTCTAAGAAATTTTCATTCCATCAAATAGTCATTAATGGCAGTTTTGTGAGAAAATTACATTTTTTCTTCTGTCACATTCCTTTTATATATACATATAATATATCGATGAACGAGAGCTATTACATTTCGAATGACAATTAAAGGCACTGCCTTGTATTTAACGCCAACAAATCACTTATTATTCGTTCATGTAGATATAAGTACTGTACAATAGTTTTTTGTGAAAGTAAATTTACACATCAGATTTCTTAATTTGTTACAAAAAGAAATAATTCTAATTACTAGTTTAGTTATGTTTCATCGACAAGAATAAATTAAAACACATTGAACAGAACAATTGGCTATGCAAATGTGTCTTTTATACTTAAGTATACAAAAACATGAAGTAAAACTAACCAGATTGTCTCGTTTACAATCTTAATATGATCTATTTATACATATTTAGAAGATATATCTTCTTGTCCAAGAAAAAATGCATTGCTTTAATAAGCACTTGTTTCATTTTTTTTTTCTTTTAAGATCTAGTTTTTTCTTGATATCCTTACATTGATTTTAAACCTTATTGTTAATTTAAATTATATTTACAGGCTCAGTGATACTTGTGATAAGAAAAATTTAATTTCGTACACTGACTCACATCCTGTACATTTTTAAAGAAAATTCAATGCTTATATGAACTTTATTATAAAGCTTTAATAAAAACGAAATTATTAATCTACTTTCATTATACCAAGAATAAAATCACTTTTCAAAATTCAATATTACACACAGTTACGAAATTGCTAGGTCATAAATGTATATATTTATATATTTATATGTGATCCTCTTAACATGTTAACTAGGCGACCTTTTTTCTAGTATGACCAGTATTCATTGTGACCTTTATAAAAAACGTACAGAACCGTGTATCTATTATTTTCTTTATTTTTTTTTTTTTTTTTGAAAATGAATAAAAACTATTATACCTTAACAATTAGAAAAATGTTTCATTTTTTTTTAATTAATTGATTTTATGGCCATAATACCACGTACAGTTTAAAATAAAAAATTAAATTTTTAATTTGAATTTCTATACACAGCAAATTTTTTATTGATTGAAAAAAATTGACTTAGAGACTTTGAATAGACATAAACCACATAACTACATTACAGAAATAATGATAATGACTCTTTCACATAACCATGCTTTTATGGAGAAGAAGGATTGATACAAATACATACAAACATTTGTATTTATTTTTAAAATAAAAAAAAAACAAATATTATATTGTCATATCAAGTTACAGTTGAAAATTAAAAATTGTAGTCAATTTTTTTCAAAAATATTATTGCTTAATTTGCTTTAACTATGTATATATATATATTTTTTTTTTTCATTCGATTATTTTTGTAAAATAATGAAAGTGTAACAAGTTTTTGTAAATTTAAATGAAAATTGAAATCCATGTTTCTTGAATGAATACTGGTAATTATCTAAAAGTATAAATGTTCACTTTTTTTAAACTTTGTAATTGTAATTCTTGTGTAAGTCTAAACATAAAAGTCATAAATAATGATAAAAACAAATATCTGAACAATTTTGACAGAATTAATATACTCAAGATATTTTTTTGCATTCATAAATAGTTTATAACAAAATTGATGAAAATGTATAAAAACAAATGACTAATTTTATAAAAAGATCTTATAATATCAATTCTTTTCAACATCTGAGAAATATCACATAAAATATATCTTTTGCTTCAATGAAGTAGCAAATGGCTTAAATGCTATACATCATATTTTAGCTTTTATCTAATCAGGCTTAAAACTTTGATTATATTCTCAAAAACTGAAACTTTTTACAAAGAAAAAAAAATAATTATTTGGGTGATTTTTAAAAAAATAAATAATCAGTAGAATAAGTTATTATACGATTTGATTTTTGTTATATACAATTTTTGCCTCAATTATTTTTGTTATTATCAATACATAAAAGTCATTTAAGATGAAAAAAAATTGATATTTCTCATTTGCTTTAATAGCAACTTTTATTATACCAGAAGTTTTCTAATGCATCAAGTTTTCAAGTCATCATTATTTAAGTATTGAAAATAAAATAAATTATGAAGCATGAATGGCAAAAAAATACTTACTGAACAAAAGACGAATGTAAGTACAAGTATAATTTGAAATTTGAGAAGGATTTTTATAAAACGTAAAAATTGAAAAAGGCCTTTCAGGTGATTCATTAAAATTGCATTATTGTGACTGTTTTTAAGTGCAACAGTCCCGGAAAAATTTAATGGTAGATTGGTTTTTGTTTTAATTTAAACAATCAATAATAAACTGTAAATATTGTAATGATTACTTCAATCATTAAATTATTCTTACTTCTAACATTAAATTATTAAATTAATATCTATTATGTCTGAAATTAACTATGATTTTGGTAAAGAAATTTTTTATTTTCTATCACTGATTTTAAAAATAACTATTTTCTTATGTTTGAATATCTAAAATTTGTAGTTTAATAATAATTAGAAGAGTATAACTATTACATACTATCAAATTTAGAAAAGAATTGCGATACTGCTTTTAAATTATCTATTGTTAAATAAATTTTTACATTTTCTAACAAAATGTAAAAATTAAATTTCATAAGTAGAAAAATAGTAAACAAGCTTATCTAATGACTGATTAAATACCAATGATCCATCAAATTTCTCCATACACACGCACACATTGCTCTACCTAAGCGCAGACATTGCTTTTTCTGTCATTTTTCTCACGCGACCTCGACTACTAACACTGATTCCTAACGTAGCCTCACTTCTATTATTGCTCCCCAAGCCTGGCTGACTGCAACTTTCTTCATCACTGGCTTCGCCATAGTAAGGTCGTTTAGCAGCACGCCTCGTCTTGGGTGCACTCGAATCGTAGCTGTTATCATCGTCATCATCATCATCTTCTTCTTCAGTGTCTTCATTGTAGCGCAAGCGTTTAGTGGCTGTGCGACGTAAGTGATGCTTGGTTGTACCACTGCTGCTTTCAGAATCACGAGAAACTCGCAACCTACGAGTAGGTAGATTAACATTGCTAAGAGTCTGGTTGTTCTCTGTCGATTCATCATCATCGCTGTTGTCACTGTCTACGTTTTCCTGATTATCCACATTATCTTCATCTTCATCTTCCTCCTCCTCTTCTTCTTCTTGTTGTTCATTCTCGGCCTCAACTTCGACTTCGACTTCTCCTTCTTCCTGAGACTCATTACTATCGTTGTTTTGTTCAATATTATCCTCATCTTCGTCGCTACTTGTATCACGTATGTTGTTTTTGGTAGCAGGAACCCTCAGTCTGCGTTTGCTATTTCTTGTCACGACAGCTTCACTATCGCTGCTTTGTTCAGCTACAAACTGATCCTCTTCATCATCTTCGTCGTTTTCAACATTATCCTCCTCCTCCTCCTCCTCCTCATCTTCATCGTCGTCCTCTACATAGCGTTTTTCAGGGGTTCGAACAGGTCGCGCCTTTATACTGTTCTTTGCCCGATTATTCCGTGTCTGCTTACCTTTAGAACTCGGCTCATAAGCCTCGTCTGAGTCACTGTCATTATTACCGTTGACTATTGGCTTGCGAGATCGAGTGCGTCTTTTTGGGGCGCTATCGTCACTTGATTCACTTGAACTTGCGCTTGATTCTTCGCTAATATCGTGATCTGAATTTGCATCCGTTAACTTTCGTTTTGAAGAAACATTTCGCGGTCGCAAAGATGGCCTGGATGCTTTTGCAAGACGCTTGGAGTGTCCGTTCATTAAATTCGAAGGTCCTGCTTCGTTATGATTCGCGTATCTTGTTGGTTTTTTTGTTGGTGTAAATTCTTCTGAACGATCATCGTCGTCGTCGTCATCATCATTTTCCATTGGCACATCTTCATTTTCATCATCGTCGTCGTCGTCATCGCTAGATTGAACTTTTTTCCTAGATGGTCCAGCACCGTTCGTCAAAGGAGCTTTATTGGCAGCTTTTTTACTTCTTGTGTTTTTATTATCTTTATTTTTTTGGGAAGATTTCCATTTATTTAGAATTTTACGCATATGTTCATCAAACATAGCAGATAATCGAATAGTCATTGAATAAATTTTTGAACGTGTATTCGTATTATAATTTTTACTATTTGTAAATATCAATTTTACATCTTTAGAAAATTCTATTGGGCTTTCATAATTTCCACCTAAAAGGTCTTCTTTAACCGTTCGAAGATCCATTGGCGTATCTATAATTTGGTGATAATCCGGATGCTGTAAACGATCTACCGGCTGTCTAAATGGTATGGAATCTTCACACTGCCACAATGTTTCCAAGAGTTGTCGACATGCTACTCTCCAATCATCACTAATTTTTTGTGCTTTTGCATGTCTGGTTGTAGATCGTGTAGGTCTTTGCGAGCTGGTAGATGGTCTGTTGATATCATCTTCCACGTCTACTTCTGTATCCGAAGAATGATAGGCATCAGCTAATTCGTGATATAAAGCTGTTACATCATGATCATTAGCATCCCTAAAAAAAAGTAATTGTTTAAAATCTTTATATTTGTGAATTTAAAAATAGTTATTACAGTATTGTTAATTAGGAAACTTTGTTAAAATAGACTTTATATTATCGCAATATTATCTAAATCATAAACATCTTTTGATAGTTTTGAATTTTAATATTTATTAAATCTGTAATACTCACTTGATAATTCGTAAACAGATATCGGTGATTAATCTTGCTTGTTTAACAATCTGACTGTGTCGCTCATTAAATTTCTCGGCATTAGTCGCTAAATACCTCACATCAAACTGTGCTGACGTAATCCTTCTATAAAACCGATTTTCAAAACGTGCTTTGATCGTAGACAGATCAATCGGGTATTCAACAACATAAGCATAAAGGGGATATATAGACAGATCAACTGGAACAATGAAAGGCTCAGCAATCGCAAGAGTCATGACTTGATCAAGACCGCGGAGAATGCGTCGACATGCGGCTTCTCGATCACCCATTGGCCATTCTTCAGGTTGTGGCTGATATAATGTCTCCTGAATCTCTTCAGCAAGTACGGGCACCGCACCGCCCACTTCCGAAGGTAATCCTAACAATAAAATTTATTATTAATATTTTATGAAATAAAGAATTAATTATTCTTTGTTAATTTAACCACTAATAAAAATGAAATATATGCAACATGTTTTGATTGAAAATCATTTAAATAAAAAAATCTCACTTTGATCATCGATTGGCTCAAGATCCCAAGGGCTCATAAACTCTCTTTCTCCGCTGTCCCAACGTATGGTAAAACACATAAAATACGAATCTGGAAACTCCTCGGATAGTGGTTGAACAGATATAATTTGGCCGGTCCACCAGCCATCATCAATCATGCATCTGAATCTATTGCCTTCTGACCAACTTCTCTCGAGAGCATTATCAAAAGTTTGTCGCAAAACCAAAAAATCGAGAACATCCGGCATGTCGTGATATTTTATTGTGAAAGTGACTCCGGTTAAGTGACCCTCTTCATCCGTCTGAGCTAATTTCAGGCAGCACAATCGTGGTGGACGGATCTCGTACTTAATTCCGATGACTTTTACAAACTCTTGAGCCTATAATGTTAATTGTGATTTAATAATTTTAGCTTAAACTGAAAATTTTAAAGTGATTGATTAATTGATTGACTTACTTTAAGATTCAATTTGCTCCATGGTTCGGCTGTACGATTAACTTCGTAAATTTTTTTTGTTCTTACAGCATCCAAGTACCTCTGGTGTCCCTGGCGAAAATATACGATATCATCTCCCATTTGTGGGTAATAAGGTGCTTTTCTTGGAATTACTTCGCTAAGCCATTCCGGTGGACGGTAAATCTCAGGTACTTCAGTTACAGAACTTGGTTCTGCTATCGGTATCGCCTAGAAATATATAAAATATCTCCAGTATAACCTTTTTTAACTTTTTAATTTTTTAATTTTTTATTTTTTACTTCTTTATTTAACATTAATATTTATTTTCTTCTCATAATTGATAAGCTAACAAATAATTTGTACGTAAAAAAAAGATAATTTACCTTCTTCTTTGGTCGTTGACTTCTTCTTCTATCATTATCGCTAGGAGGAGTAATGGCTCTTTTTTGTACAGGTTTTCTTTTGCTTCGCTTTGGTGGTTCTAAATTATCACCATGATCTGCAATCCAATCTGAGTATTCACTACTGGTATCAGAGGTTGAGCTACCTGAAGATATTTCCTCATTAGAGGATGAATCATTACTAGTTCCCGAAGCTTCACTATTTTCTGGGTTCTTAAAATCAAGATTATATAGAGTTAATAAAAATTATCAGAGCTTTTAAATAAATCTGTTTTCATTGAAATAATAATTTTTTATTTTAACAGTGATTTGAAATTTTTATAACGAGAAAATAAAATTTATTTGCTTACTTCGAATTCATCATCCTCTGGTTCATCATCACGTGTAGCCCTTGTTCTGTATCCGTGCCTAGCTTGTCGATTTCTCCTGTTGTTCCTCAATGATCTACTCTGATCAGGTGTTGTAGTGTTACTTGATATCATTTGAGGTCGTCTACGCATTTCACGCTTCCAGCATTCTACTTCCATATCAGCCATTCCATTTCTACAATAGCCCAATACATTATGGTACTTCATCATCTTTCATTATAAATAAGTTAAAACTAATACTAATAACTTACATTTGCTGATAAAGTGTATTAAGGAGAGCAGGCTTAAGTGGCCGCGCAAGAATAGGTTTGTTCCAGGGCGTTGTGTTATCAGGTTGCCAGTTACCACTACTTTGGCGTACACCCTCGACATCACCGACACGACGTAAACCTGGCCTACTACCACGCGGACTTGCTACTTGACGTGCTGGCTGTTCTTCATCATTATCGGCTTCAGCGGCAGCTGCTGCAGCTGCAGCTGCTTCGGCGTTTATGCGATGTCGCTGCGCCAGTTGTTCGATCAATCGATCAATGTTGGAACGTGGCTCCTGCTCAGGTAGACCTTCTATTACCTCCTGTTGCCCTATATACAAAATGAGCATTATTTAACTAAAATTTTATTTCGCCTTCATTTGAATTTATAAAATCTTAGTGATATAATTCATTACCACTAGCGCCAACTGCAATGTTCGGTACTAATTGTTCGCCTTGACAATTTTCTCTTCCAGGGACTAGTCTCTGAAGCACTGGAGGATAGGGGTTACCGTCTACATCTACGAGAAATGGAGGAGGCATAAGATGTGGTGCTGTTTGAGTTTGCTCATCAAGCACATAATTGTTGGCATCTCTAATCAAAGGTCGATAGTCGGTGTGGTAAAACAGTTCTTTTGGAACCTAAATTAATAAATAACTAAATTAATGTACCCCACATAAAATTATCATATTTTAGTGCCACAATAAAAAATAACTGAAATATTAATTACAATGAAATTATTATGAGGACCAAAAATGTTTTGTGGAATTTACATTTTTTAATACTCTATTAATTTCAAGTGAATTGATTCAGTCAACGAGTCACGATTATTAACTCACGATTTTTAATTTTTCGACTCCAGAACCAAATCCATAGATCATTAAATGACCATGGGAGTCTGTGGCTGCTAACATTGTACCATCAGGTGACCATTTGGCATCAAAGACTGCACCATTTCCCTGTCCTTCAATAAAGTTTTGAAAGCAAGCTATTGGCTCGGTGTTTAAAACATCCCAAATAATTAGTTGGCCATCATGACCAGCACTCAAAATAACGCGCGGATCTATAGGGTGCGATTCAAGAACAAAAACTTCATCCTTATGACCACGCAAAACTTTGACCAATTGCGCTGTATTGGCATTCCACACCTTTAGCGAACAATCATTAACTGCTGTCACTACCCACTCATCACTTACATCCCAGCAAACCATTGTCACTTTCATTTTTTTATTAGACTCGTCCGTTGGTTCTGGTTCACTGTATATTAGGAATTTTGAAATTACTATAGTAATTATTTTCAAATGATTTTTTATTCATGTATCTAAAATTACTCACCCTGGTAGCTTGGTAGTCATAAACAACATCGTAGAATGCCACTGTGTTTGCTCGAATTTCCAAACGTTGGCTGTGCCATCCTTCGAGCCTGAAATGAACTTCAAGCCACTATGCGCCCATTGAATACTATCTACGGTGTCAGAGTGTGCTTCAACTTCGAGAACGCGTCGTGGTCCTTCGTCACCGAGCATCATATAAACACGCACGTGATGGTCGGCAGAACCCGCGGCCATAAAAGCTCCACCAGGACTGAAAGAGGCACAAATCATCTGTGCCTGACCGGGTCTCATTTTCTCGTGATACTGAATAGGCTTTGGCCTAAAAACCATAAAATTAAATAATTTATTTAAAATATACTATAACGACAAAATTATATATGGTTTACAGCGATATAATCAACTCACTGGAAAATAGCTCTTTCGTTGTTTTTCTTTGTATAAGACCAAAATGCTACTGAACCGTCGCTACTTGTTGAAACTAAATAATTAACCCCATTACAGGAAACAGGACAGAAATTGACAGAAGTGATCATGCCAGAATGTCCCGATAAAACGGCAATCTGTTAATTTAAAGCATGTTTTAAGTTAATTCAAATTACAATATGTAATGAATGAATAAATTGAAAAAAAATTCACCGGTGACATTGTCTGGAAGCACCACACTCTAAGGATGCGATCTAAGCTTCCTGCGGCGAGAAGTGTGTTGTCGAAGTTTACTGCAATATCCATGATCTCGGATGAGGCTCCGCGAAATGTCGCCAATAATCTGCCATCCGTTGAGCTCCAGACTTTTACTAGCAAATCATCGGCCCCTGTGATGATATATTTGCCTGTGCGATCAAATAACACGCAGTAGACAGCTGACAAGTGTCCAAGCGTGTGCCGGTACAGTTGTATCTTTTTGTAGAAGCATGTCGGCACAACTTCTCGTCTGCTTAGCGGCCCTGAATTTTCACGACCCTGTAGTATTTTTGCTAGATCGGAAAGTAAATGATACATAAGCATTTATGTTTTGTAGATGTCAATTTTTAAGGACAGATGATCTTCAAAATATCTACATACTTATATTTAACGGGGAAAAATTTCCTGGTGGTATCATAAAAGGTTTCCCACCAAACCTTCCCGAATAGCTTGTAATGTTGCGAAAAAACCGCATCATATCTTAAAAAGAAAAATAATTAATTTAATAAAATCAGTAGTACGTACAAACACTTGTAAATATATTTTATTCACCCTCTTTCGTGCGTAATAAGGATTGTCTTCCTGCTCCAAGCAGGGAGATTGCCCCAGCGACGCATGGTGGCACCTCCTTTTCTAAAACAGGCCCGATTCTCGCACATATTCGAAGCAAATGATCAGGGCCTATGTGAGAATACTTTTTTTCCTAAAATAAAAAAGAATCATGTCTTAAAATGCCATGTCAAAATTTTTAATTTTTATATGTTTAAAAAGAATTGAATTTCATAATATTACATTATGCACCTAGTGAGTAAAAATAAAGAATGTCGCCTTTAGCTCGGGTGACAATTACACGCAGTCTGAGGCTTTCTTTACTTACTCCCATGGTGCATATACTATTTTTCTCCACGAGGAGCGTAAAATGCGTGCTGTAGAATAGGCCCGCAGGGCGCACAGTACGCACTTCACACACCGTGTGGAGAAAAGGAAATTTTTTTACATATTATTGCTATCAAGCATCCAAATATATTTAAAAAGATGTTTAAATTAAACAAAATTTTATATATAGAAATACATTTAACTCAGTCTCCGTTAAAGCAATTTCCCGCCGCATTTCAAACAGATAAAGTAGTCCCAGCGCCGTTTGAATATCACTCCGCCATAGAAAGCTTGTATTCAAGCAGGCCCGCTGTAGGACACTTTCCGTCTATAAATATAGTCGGAAACGCAGGTATACACACTTTCATGCTCATGTCGCAAACACACACACACAAGTGCAAACATTGATCACGACTAGCACGAATACGTGAGAGAAAGAGAGGAGTACAAGCCGGGCGAGAATCACCCCTCAGAGGCAGCTCATTGGCTGCTGCCCCACCGCCTCGCTCGATCGTGTGGCCTTTATCCGTACGGCAGCTGGTGGGAGACCCGACGAACCCTTTCACGCTTATACAAGCTCAGCGGATGAGTAGATTAACGTTTATTTTAAAAATCGAAAAGACGCTTACAACAGCGAGACTGGATCAATTATTTGTTTGGTCAAAATTTCTCTCGTAAGCAAAAATAATTGATAAATTCTAATAGATTTATTAAAGTGAAAAATGTCAATGTCGAGAATAAGCTGTCAATTAATAAGCAGTTTTAAGATACTTATTTTTTATTTAGATTTCTTCAGTCTCATTAGGTAGTGAATGTAATATACAAAAAAAAGTTTTCAAACTTATTAATATTGTTCACATATTTTTAACTTTAAAAATTACTATTATTTTAAAGTAGTTATTATAATTTTATATATATATAATTATTACTATAATTTTCAAGAATTACCATAATTTTAAAGTAATTTTTCATTAAAATTTTTATTAATTTGTATGTAAATAAAGATATGTATTTGAAAAATGTTAAAAATAATCAAATAAAAAAAATTTTAGAAAATTTTAATTAGAGAATTAAACAAATTTAATGTAAAGCTTTATCAAAATATTATTAAGTCTAAAAAGGTTCAACGTTTGTATCCCCTCTCTTTATCAATCTTCTTTCTCGCTCGCACCTTCTAAGCATATAAAGCGAAAGAGAGAAGGGGAAGCAATGAGTCTGGAGTAGGGATGAACACTTTGCTGGGGCAGCAGAAGAAGTATTAAGAACGAAGTGTGCTAGAGTGAGAGAGGAAGAGCGGCCACGCCGACGGTCGTTCGCTTGGTGGGGATAATCGAGCAAGCTTCTCGCCAGCCAGCGAAGGGGAATGAAGACACAAAAAGTCTACCCTTTTTGGCCGTACGCGATTCGCGCGAGCGCGACTGGGACTCTGGCTATAGAGTGTAAAATTTTCCCCCGTCGCGAACCTTTCGCAGGATTAGAAAAATAATGCAAGAAAGCACTCACCAGCTCTTCGAAGCTCTGTCTGTGTTCGTTTCCTAGCCAATCAAGTCTCTGTGGCAGGATCTAAAATAAAAAAAAAAAGACGGTCATGATCAAAAGTCAAAAATGTAATTTTTTTAAATAATAAACAAATTAAGCGCCCCCATTAGCAAAATAAGATGAAAAGGAAAATTTTGGTAGCGAGCTCGGTGACTCGGCGGATCCGAGACCGGCTCGCTAACCCAGGGTAAACACGCGGCTCTCGGCCACTCTCGCTTTTGTTTTGACACAAGCGTAGAGTACACGAAACCACGTGCAAACCATGTGGAAAACGTCAACTCAGCAGCACTGCTCTGTCCGTCGGTTGCGCGCGCGGCGCACAGTCTTACCTTGGCTTGCTCCAATTCGCTCTTCAACGCCTGAAAGCAAAAAATAAGAGAGGAACATAAGTCTGGGCTTAATTTCGAAGAGGCAGTTGCAGCAGTAAAAAGTAGGTAAATGAAAAAACTTACGTCAGCGATGGCACGGCAGGGCCCGTCCGCCAGGAATTTGACGATGAGGAAGTAGAGCTCTGAAAGCAGAGATTGGCTTGCGTGAGTGGGAGCGAGAGGCTCTTATGCTAGAGAGCGCGAGTGCGAGCGAGAGGGACGGTGGAAAGCGGAGCAGCAGCATCGTACTTTTCGTGCTCGGGGGAGGCTGCCTGCTCGCTCGGCTAAATAAGTTGCGAGGCTTACCTGCAGCGAGGCTAGAGTCGAGCCGGGCGACGTCGGCCTCCATTGCGCCGGCTGCTACGACGTCTCGCTGCTGCTTGGCTCGGGTTTTGCTGCTGCTGGGCTGCAACGGCGACGTCTTCTAGCACGGCAAGCCTGCATCCTCCAAGCGTAGCAGCTCCATTTTACTCTGTACTGTGCTTGCTGCTGACCGTCACAGCTCCGGGCCTCCGGCCGTCCGACGTCAGGGGACGCGTCGGCTCGTGTAGTTGTGTACACTGCAGCCTGCTCGCTCTCTGCGCATGGAAAAAGATTTGGCTCGCTTATACTTTCTTATACCCTCGAGTAATTTTTTTTTCTCGGGCTCTTTTACTTATTGACTATGGATTATTATATGTTGCTAGTACATCACTTTTCGAAAGAGTAGATTTTTTCGTGATTTATGTAATTGGAGCAACTAGTGCTGTTTCTTTGTAATTTGAGAAATTTTGTGCAACTCTTTCATCTAAAAAATTATTAAAAATTTTAGCACGTTATAATATTTTAGGCTAAAGGCAAACTTGTTATTATTTAATTTATTTGGTTTGATAAATTTTTAATATAAAATATTACTGTAACGAATCTACATGTACTTTCTAACATTTAGTATGAGACATGGAATCGCAAATAAAATTATGAAAAGTTTTATTATAACGCGTACTTATACAAAAAACACTTTGATACAATAT
>JAPYZB010000692.1:0-18408 GCA_030522745.1 Eupelmus kiefferi | reverse complement strand
TTAAAAATTTTTCAATTTTTTAAGTAATTTAATATAATATGGTCTAGTATACTTTTAAAAAATTGTTTGTTGAAATGAAGATGATAAAATAGCACAAATATTTTATTAATTATGGACTCTTAGTTTGAACAATATATAAATATTTTTATATTTATCAAATTAAAAAGTTAACTTTTAAAATTATTATTTGTGATAGAATTACGAACTTACAGTTGGTAAAGGTGTTTGCACAAGCCTGCAAACAAGTTTTATTAGAGCAACAACTAAAGCATCCCAAGATGCTGGTCGACCTTGTCTTGCATCCCCACCAAGAACACAAGCATATAGACCACCAAAACCACCAGATTGGCTTGTAGAGTCAGTCGATCCACCGCATTGTGCGCCAACTTAAAATAGTTAAATGATGATTTAATTAAAAAAAATGATTAATAAAATTATATAAATTTACTTTATTGTAGATTAAATTTTCTAAAAAGTTTAGAAAATTGAATATCTAATATAACTTTACTGAGACTTCTTTTTTACATTGCATTCTAGTTCACTTTAGAATAAGATAACTTTATTAATTTTATAACATTTTAATAAAGAAATTAAATTTTAATAGAGTTTTCTTATTTTAAATGAACAATAAATATTCTAACATATTTAAAAGTTTGCTAGTCAAAAATTAAATATACATATATATATTCATCAAAATAATTTTTAGTAATTTTAATTTATTTTATACTTATAATATATAATTTTTAAATGAAATTTATAATTGTAAAATAAAATAATTTACCACCAGCTCCTCTAACGTATGTAGAAACTAGTTCTCCCACACACTCTGATATGCTCATTGCAGTGCCCAAGTCAGTATTCGTGAAATTCAAATTAAGAAGTGACATGATAAGCTTGCACTGTGCGTCCAATGGGCCACGTCGTGCGACTAGGGCTCCACCAGGCTGCACCAATTGATACACGACCCACAGTAATAGCTCTTTCAATGAATTTCCCAGCGCACTGCCTGGTGTTATCACATCACAACGCATTTCCAGTCTCACGAGGAAATCTTGCAAAGCTTGACATAATGTCGGTCCAGCCTAACGTTATAAATATAATTTTAAATATTATTTTTTTAAATAATTAGTTAAATCAGTTTTATTAATTAACGAAATTTTCAGTTAATATGAACACAACAATTGTTGGAAAAATTGCAAGATATAACTTACCATTCCAAAATGTTTATTAGCGGTATCAACATTTAATCCATTCCCAGATAGAAGACGAAGAAGCATTGCCCCCATATTTCGTTCTTTAATAATACAACCGGCCATGCCGCCCAATAACCCATCTAATGGAGTACTGCAGCTGGCAGCTTCAACTTGTTCAGCTTGTAAAGGTTGATTACTGGCAAGAGTCAAGCATTGCAAAGCGTAACACCAAGCTCGCAAAGACACTCCTGGATGCCTATGTATTCATAGAATAAAGAATTTATTATTTTGTTAATATAAAATACATCTAAGTATAAAAAATTTAATTAAATTACCAAGAAAATGCAGATATTAAACCAGCAATAGCAGTAGAACTCAATGGAATCACCGGAGTTAACGAAGGATCAAAATTAGATGAATTTGATTCTGAAGTAGCATCGAGATTTAATGTTAACCATAATTGTAAAACCAATTCTAAATTTGTTCCCATGCTCTGTTTTTGAAAAAAAAAGGATATTTATTATAAATTAAATTACGAAAATAATAATAAATAACAATTAAAATTTTTTCTTACCTGAATATACAATTCAGTGAAAATTTTATCAAAACATCTAGTTAGCATAAATAAACTTGATGGTGGAATATCTGGTGGATTCCACGCGTCTTGACTTCTATCAGAATAACTCGTCTGTCTAGAGGTGGAAGGTTGTGAATGCCGGGAAATTTCAGATGAAGGCTAAACAAAATAAAACGTTTTACAAAATTAGACTTTAGAATTTTAACAATATAATATCTTGAAAGAAAAATAATAACTTACATTAATGGTTGCGTTTATGCCAAGTGGTAAATTATAAGTGCCAAGAGCAGACAGTCTACGAAGAGCGATTTCTACTCCTGTTTCCACACCATATTCTAATCTTGCATCAATTGCTTGGGAAATGCTATTAAAAAAATAATAGAAAACTCATAAATACATTATATTAAATTAATTTTGTTTCTACGAAAATTTTATAAAAAAATGTGAAATACCCCGAACTAGTTATTGTTGAATACTTGGATACAGCATTGCCCTTTTTTAAGATTGTTTTACCACGTTCAAGAATGTTATCTAAAAATTCTTCAAACTCACTATCGTCAGATTCTAACAATGAAGGTAAATTAAAACCACTAGTTTTGGATGTAGAAGCATTAGTCGGTGCAGCAATGATACTATCTTGAGTGTCTTCATCCCCATCGGCAAAACCTTCATCGTTTCCAAAGGTATTTGAAGAACTGCTAGTTCCTGCAACTGCTCCAGCATCGTCGTCCGCTGCTCTAGCTTCTTCAGAAGGCAATGGTTCAAAAGTTTCTTCTGAAGTGCTCGGTTCATTTGATGACAAATGCCTTGGATATAATTTTTCGCCTGTAATTTTTTTTAAATTTTTTAATTTGTAGTTTATATTAAACAAATTTTTTATTTTCATTCTTACGAAACCAGAATAGAAATTATTTTTTTCGGCTTTAAAGCTGAGAAAATAATATCTTTTCCATTTTTGTAACTACGCTTTAAATCAACGATTTTCCACGCAATTTTGAGGCATAAAAAGATACATTATATAATTTAGTTAAGATGAGATTCTTTACCTTCTAAAAGATCTTGTAATAAACAAGACACAGCATGTGAGGACCAAGCAGTATCAGAATTTCCAGTCGCTAATCTAACTAATTTTAGTAGCTGTTCCTCAGTCATAAGTTCACCTAAACTAATGGCAGGTCGAGTAGATACTACTAACCTAGCCACCACCTACAATTGTCAAAACATATTTATTATAAATTTCATTTAAATTTAAATTTTTAAATCTTCTGCATCAAATGTAATGCTTACCTTACACGCCAATAGAAACATATCAACATTTGAAGCATTATTTAATAATAAAGCTACAAGTCCGCGAGCCACAGGCAAAACATACTGGTATGACAAATTTGTTGAAGAATCACCATCTGGATCTGGTGGTTCCGCTTGACTGAAAATCAATATAATAATTATAAACGCAAAAAGCTAAGTCATTTAAAGACTTAAAATTATCTCAATTTAATAATATATACTTAAATATGAACTATTAGTTCCTGAATAAAAATCTTTTATTTCTTAATTTTATGTATATCTATATATGTATATTATTATTATTTATTAATGTTTTAACTATCACATCTTTCATTATATATTTTTCTGTATTCTATTATAATAGGGTATTAAATCATTTAATTTTAAAAATAAATAAATAAACAATTAATATAAAAGTTTCAAATATTTGTAGAAAACTTCTGGATATAGCGATAATATTTGTAATTTTTACCTTGTGCTTGGTTGTGGCTGTGAGCGTGAACTTCGATTTAAATGCTGCAATTCATTTCTCCGAATGCCAAAAAGATCTTTTAAGTGTTTAGCTGAATGTTGTTTTAAAGTTTTCTTATAAATTCGTTCTTGAGACTTCAATGCTGCTTCCAATTTGGTAGAAAATGTGGCAGCCTGCGTAGAAAGTATACAATGCGCCTTTGGAAAATTTTATTCAAAATATTTTAAAAACTCAAACAAATAAAAATATTGTTAAAATATATCAGTAATGCTACCTGTGACGAAGTGTGAAAAGATTTTTTTGCTTGTTCCAAGTCTTGCAACTGTTGTTTATGATGCATCAATCGTTTTTGTAACTTTTTACGATAACTTCGTGAGGCCGAAGATCGACTAGAGCTTACGAATTTCCTTTGCATTGCCAATTCTCCTTGGATGAACTCCCATCGAGATGAAAATCCTGTAAATATTGTGGAAATAGTATATAGCAGAAAAATTCATCATCTTATACAAATCATATATTTGAAAATTTTTTATATAACTTATTCAGAAAAATAATATTTAAAAAAAATATATTAAAGCTAGTACCTTGCTCTTTATTTTTGTCATGGTTTTCTTCAAGAGAGGTAGGATGAATAGCAGTTGTATCTAAACACACAGATAAGAAAAGAAGAACCCATCCAATTAAAGTTGTATCCAATCTACTAGAGTTTTCACTTTGACCAGCAGATATCGGCGCTAATAACCTTCCAAGAGTACGAACCATGGCATCTACTACCGAAGATTTATTAGCTGCGGCAATCAATGACTTACGTCCAAGGAATGTTAACAAAATAAATACCCTAAAAATTATTGAATTTATCGTTAAATATAAAATGTTTTAGATAACAAAACTAATTAGTTTGAATTGTAGTATCTTTTGTAAATATATTGTATTAGCCTTACCTATCTTGAGGGAATATATGCGTTGATGATGCAGAATAAAGATTTGTTAAAGTATTGGCAAGGAAATTTCCCCACCAAGGTTGATGTCCAGCCATTCTAGCCAAAAGTGCTACAGCATACAACTGCAAATGCGGAGCTGGAGTCATGACGCATATTGAATTAAATAATTTTTCACATACTACTGGTGTAAAAGCTTCATATAATGTTGTAGGAACCTATACGATACACATAATAGTGAAAATAATAGTTGAAACATTAATATACTGATGAATATATAAGTTAACTAAAAACTTACAGTAGGAACTGAACCGATTTCATAAACAGTATAAAGTAATATATCAAGAAGAGTCTCTCCAAGAATTCGCAATTTATCATTAGAAGCACTGGCCAAAGTAGTTGGTGGAGTGTTTTCTGAACTTTTCCAAGTTTCTAATCTCTGCCATACTCCACGAATTATGTTTAATTGATGTTGGTACATAATGCATTCCTTCATACAAAGAAAAAAAATAAAATATCAATTGAAACAATAATATTAAAATAATACTTTTTGTGCCAAGATTGAAGTATGAATTTACGGCCAAAGCGTAAACATCTTTATCAAATATACATAAAGTGCGTTTTTACATGCGTTGAATTTAAAATTATATGGATACGTGACCGAAAAATCATACTTTAAAGCCATAAATCATGACTGTAAAAATGTTCTTTAAGATGGTTGCGCTATTTTAAAAAAAAAGGAAAAAGGAGTCTGAGAGTACGAGTTTTGAGTATGATTTGAGTCATCAACTAATCAGAAAAAAAAATTGTTGAAAATTAGAAATTGAACAGAGGCTATTGGAAAATTTACATTTATACTTTCAATTAAATAAATATAAATTTAAGATTCGTCTGAAAAAGTGAGAAATCATAGCTTTGTACTTGTAAATTATGACAAAATAAAGAGAATCGCTTGTGAGAATTGAATATGAAATATTTTTAACGTGACTAAATAGTTTTTTTAAACAAAACCATTAAGTGCCCTCATAGGGCCCCTCGGTGGTTCAGGGCAACGTAGCGCAGCTATCTTAAGAATACTTAATTGAAGAAAGTGTACGTAATAATAATTATTTTTACTTGGTATGTTGATAAAATCTTTGCTGAAGGTTGTTCCTTACTGTCGCTGGAATTTCTACTATGACTTAAGTAGTGTTGCATATGTATAACATTAGGAGTTTCTGTACATAACAAAGGATCAAGATAACTTTTCAATCGTTCTGTTGCTAAAGTAAATCTGTAAAAATAAAATAAAATGAACAATAAACTTTAATATAAAATAATAATTATATTATTTATTCTTTATCAACGAACCTGCATTGTACGTCTTCAGCAAGGGCAGATAAAATTGTACATTGTGAATCTATGGTACTTTGAAGAGCTGGGTCAGAAATGTTATTAACGTTTGTTGTTGCAATCAGTTCTGAATAATCTTCTCCAGGTAAAACAACCATGTGGCCATAAAACATGCCCAAAGGTATTTTACAACGAGTTGTTGACATACCATATCGACCAATAGTTGTAATCTATCAGCATTATAATAAAATTAAATTTTAGATAATCATTAAAAACTTTATTTATTTTACAAATCACAAATAAAACCATAACAAACCTTTAAATATCTACAAACTGGTGGAGGTTGCAGATCATTAACAACCAAAGGCTTACTGCCTATGTCACCAGCGACAACCAGTCGAATACCATCAGATTCTTCACTTTTAGTCCAAATATCAATAGAAAGAGATACTAAATCGCTACATGCTGGAATCATCAAATCAGTTAATAATACAGGAGCACCGAAATCTAGTATCACAAATCTTCTTGCTCCAGAATGCATCCTTTCAACAACCAAAGCCTGCTGTGGTGGCCAACAAAGTAATCTTCCCCAAGGGAATGCGACGTCATCTCTCTGAAAATTAAATAATTTTTAGAACAAAAATGGGTATTATATTCTATTTGTATAAAGATATTATAAATTTATTGTTTTAATATTAGTATAAAACGATTCTTGTAAAAAGATTATGGTTTTTTAAATACTGTAAGAGTGAGTGACTAAAAATTAATATGTACAATTCTCAATGCTAGCTTTATAAAAGCATTATGAAATATCACAACTACGTGTTATTAATCTATAAGTACAAATATTGTTAAACCAGAGAATTACAGACTGGCAAAAATGCTTAATGAAAAAAAAGTTACTTCAGTTATTCTTTAAGAAAACGAATAAGATACATCTACCATAGATATAAAGCATAAATTGATTCTCAAAAAGAAATTTAAACAAAAAAGACTTTTTAAATTTAATTTCTACATATAAATTGCTTCTGCATATAATATATGCTATACAAATATCATATAGCAATTTGAAAATAAATTTATTGTGGAGATAATAAGAGCATTAATGAATTGCCAAAAAAGTTAAAAGATATATAGCACATATCTCAAATTATTCGAAATTCGTAAATCCTTTAAAAATTTAGATATACGTATTGAAGAATAATAAGTCAATTCAATTTATTAATTGTAAGTAAAACTTGCATGTGTATGTAAACATGTAGATAAGTAAACTAAATAAGAAAAAACTACAATGTTATGAATAACCCCAATATTTTGTTATTAAAACGTAACAGTTATATTTTACTGATATCATTTTTTTTAGGAAAAAATGTTGAACAATATTAAATGTTAATGTTAATGTTAATGTTTAATATTTATAATAATTATTGTGATAAAAAGAACCGGAAATTATTTTTCTATGTAAAAAGTATAAATGAAAAAAGAATTATCTATCAATAAAGTGTCATATCTCTCCATAACCCCTAAACTTAACGACTATACGCAAATAAAATGATTAAATTACAAAATGTGCCTATTATAACGAGAACAAAGAATAAGACGATACAAATAGCTTTCCAATGTGCGCATAGTCGTGTCTACCTTTTTCGCACTTGAGTCTTCAACTTTATTCGCCGAAGTACCGACATTCGTTACCGACGAGGTCTTTTCTTTCGGAACGGCAGTTAACGTCGGGGGTTTATCATTATGTACGTTCCAGATGTGCGTTGGAGCGGGATAAGTAACATGTATAGGTGCTCTAGCAATATTGCTAGCTTCATCGCTATCTGACTGATCATCGGGCATGTAAAAGTCTTGGGCCTTCTTTGATAGAGCCTCGTAGTTGGCCTTTTGCGCACTTTTCGTACACTGACTAAGCAGATCGGTTAATTTGGTTGTCAACTTAGCTTGAAGATCTGGTCCTACTGATCCAGCCTCGAAGTTCTACAATATTACAATGATTTCTCGTAAACTTACTTATGAAGGTTGAGCACAGAACAAAATATTTCGCGAAAACTACATTCGTTTTTCACTATTTTTTAGACATCAAATAATGTTCACTATTAGCATTTTACAATATTTGATTTGAGACAGTTACCGAGATTTTACAGATTGTTTATTAAAAATAATTTAAATCTGCTTTACAGATTTTCTCGCACGATTCATGTAATGAATATCGTAATAATTATTGTACAGTAAATCATAACAAAGAATAAATATTACACATTTCAATTTTGACAACCCTAAATAAGGCAATTCGATAAAAAAGTATCCTATTTATGTATGTAACGCACGTTCTTTTTTATGCTACGTTTTTTTAATTAACCTGAGCTAAATTTTGATTACTCTTGCCAGATTTGCCGCAATATTAAAAAGTAAATGAATACAAAATAGTCAACACCATGCTTATTACGTAAACAAAATCACAAATTTAGTTCTATTCGTATTCATCATAACAATACTTACATAAGCGTGGTGAATTATTTTGGTATCCGATGCTGCATTTGTTGTAGGTACTGGTGATTCGTAAAGTGCACTTCCAATTGTTACAGTATTGACATTTGGATCAATTTTTTCCATTTTTGTGCCATCAGAAGCAGCATGACAAGTAAAATGTAAGGGTTCAACCTAATAGAAAAAAAATGAAAAAAAATAAATTTTATTCCAAATTTATTTTTAATAGTATATATTAAATGAATTTTTAATTTCTTTATAACCATGCTTCATTAAAAAAAATGAATTTAATATTTTAGAAATTGAAGTAAATAAATGAATATTACCTCAAGAAGACCTTTCATACTATGATTAGCACACAATGCTTTTAGTTTACTTGGCAAAATAAGATCGCCAGCCGAGTGTGAAGGCAAAGACAGCAAATCTCTTAAATCAATGGCATCTTGAGTATACGAAGAGTTCGTAGTTGTCACCGATGTACTAGATTGTTCGCCAGTTGCAATGGATGAGTATGTATTAGTTACGGGAATTGAAGTGGATTTTGGAGATACAGGAGGATCCATATCAAATAATTCAGTTTCAAATGGTGAATTATATAATCCAAATCTAAAAACAAAATTTTTTTATTATACAAATATACAATCTAAAATAATATTCAAAGAAAATTTTTTGAATTATTACCTGGTAGCAAGTAATAAGTGATAAGGGTTAACGCGTTTTGACATTTCTGCAGATATTTCTTGAATAAGGTTAATACATTGTTGAGCTACACTGTGATTCCTATCTAATGGTAACAATCTCGTTACTAGAACAGCGAGCCATCGCAGTGAACCAGCCCACTGTACACTTACTATGTAAGGTAATAAAGTAACTAGTACTGATAGAACTGCTTCTTCGAAAGCATGAGGCGCAGGATCCTCCAAATTATGAAGACCCCTTAAAACAAATATTAAAATATATTTTTAGCATAAGCAAAAAAGAAAAAAAAATATACAATATACATACTCGCTACAAAGTACGATGAGTTTGACACATTTGTGCGCTATACTTCGTCCAGCATGAAGCAAACAAGTACGTAATAAACAAGGAAGTCTTTCTTGAACGCAACGAACAGTTTCTAGCTGCATTGCTTTTGTTTTTGTACTGTTTAAACCAGTACGTAACCTGGTTAACCTTATTGCAGCAACCCATATTAAAATATCCAAAGCTAATGATTGAGCAACTGGAGACCTATTATAATTTTTATAAGTCAATAAAAGAAAATCTTAAATAATTTTTTTTTAAGTATTGTTATATTATTTCTTACTTATCCGATGTTTGTAAACAGGCCACGCTAAGTAAATTATCTATAAAAGCTTTTGACTCTAACATCGCACACCTTTGTAATTTTTCATTTGGAATATTTGTAGGATATACAGATCTGACAGTAATGGAAATTTCATGAATCCAGTCACAACCGTTATAGCAATCTATTTTTTTATTTGCATTTGCAGCAAATCTTTCTACTGTAGCACCAGGCGGAAGTGGACCAGCTTCGTCTATCCTCAGCTTTTTTGAAGTGGGTGGCTTTGATTCTAATAAACTTGATCTAGATTTGGATGATGCCTGTAAATAAATAATTGTTTTTTTTTTATAATTTTGATTATAATCAACTTATTATTTGTATTTATTTCGCAATGCTATCATTTGATTTAAACATAAAAACAAAATTTAGATGAAAAATGTAAGTATAATCAGCAAGTAAATGAAAAGAGAAAGTTTGTTAAATTTTTCAAATTCTTTAAATTTTTTACGATAAAGGAGTTATAGTGATTGAAGCTACTTTACAAGCATATGTGTATATAGTATACATTTAACATGATATACACATGTAATTTAGATTATATTATAAGTTTACTTAATCTATACACTAAACCAACAATAAAATAGTAAATTATGGAGAAAAAGTAAAGAGTGTCTTGAATCGCATACAAATTGTTATCAGAGCCGATGGCGAGTGTCACAAATATGTGATTTAAAGCATTCTTTATTTATTCCTGCGGTGCATATGCCATCTTTTTAGAAGAGGCGCATTTAAAAGATGCTTTGCTTTCTACTAGGAGGAAGTAAAGTAGCAACTTTATGCGCAATATATATAAAAATAAAAATTGTATTGTTTAAAAATGATTCATACCCCTTCTTTTGTAGGATCGATCAGAGCTTTTATATGAACAAGTAATGTTTTTGCCTTGGTTCGAAACAACTTTGGACTGGTAAGTGTTACACATCCAGAGTGATCTGAAAGATCCATGCAGCGCTGTAAATTAACAGGTCCGCATAATATTTCCGTATTATGATGCCTCTGATATTCATCGGTAATGACAGGGTTATCAGCCTTCTGCTCACGACCAATTCTAAAATCTATCTTTTCATCTACCGGAATCAAAATTGATTTATTTCCGATTCCAGTCATATTTTGTTTGAGTAGAGTAACTTGTATCATTGGAAGATCCAGACATGGGAAATGTAAACTAAAACGAACGTCTACGTGGCCGACGTTACCCGCTGCAGTTCTTGGTAACGTCAGTTCAAAAATATGCTCGTCCCAGGTGGTTCTATATTAAAAGAAAAAATGATTTGACAAAATTTAAGATTTAAGATCTAAGATAACTTAAAGAAACTTAAAAAAATAAACTAAGAAATGCAATGTATTTTTTCGGTTTTAGTTAATTTTTTTTGAAATCCGCTTTAAAAATTAAAAACTTAGTTAAAATCAACTTACGCATCATTTTGAAGCCGCCAAGTTCGTGTATGATGCTGATCCTCGGACTGATGAAGATGCTGGGGATAACGTCGTTGCCGCTGGGCTTGCATCATCTCGCTCCAACAAGGGGGTACAGTAGCCCCGTAAGCTGGCGAGTGCCGATCAAATCTCGTCAAATCGTATAGCGTTCTTAAATCGGAGTACGTTAGATTTTGTCTTTGCGCCAGAAGGGGTTCTCTGAAAATACGCGTTATAAACAGATAATGTTTTATATTTAATAATGTTAAAAATCCTAAAAGTTACGTTTTGGTTCTTATTGTACATTCATAAGTATTACTAAATAATTCTTACGGATTAACAGGAGATGATGTCGAAGTACTAGGTGCTGTCAATTCACTTTCGTCACTGACAGTTGCTTCCGTTATCATTTGTAAATCATCTACATCTTTTTCTTCATTTGAATCATCTTCTGCTGTCATGCTGAAGAAATGGAGAGCACCATCACTGGTACACGCACACAATCTTTCTAACCCTATGATAAAAAAATTATTTAACTTTCTAAACCAAAATTTAATTACAAAATTATTAAAAAATAAAAATGCATAATTACTCGTGCAATAAGCAGCAGAGATGAATTTCCGACCCTCAAGTTTCGCCTCAGTTACAGTTTTGAGATTACTCAGATCTAACAACCTCACCACACCGTCTCTACAAACTAAGGCCACTTGTCCACGGGGTTCTTGCTGGTTTGAGCTTTCGCTGCCTAAGCGCAGAACACTATCTAAACCATCGAACGATTTACCTTTATCCAACGCTGGTAACAATACACATTCAGTGGGCGCTTGATCAGGTGGCAGCTCCCGCCTGAGAAGCGGCTCAGTGCGTAACTTCACCACTTTATCCGAAAAATCCAGCGCATAAACGAAAAGAATCGCATTTGTACTAGACTCAGCTTCATTCTGTACCTCACCATTGATAAGCGGCTTAGACTGTACATCGTTATGGTCCCAGTACATGAAGCTCTTGGGCATTGCTGAAAATTGATATTGAAGGTATTCTATTAATATATGTCAAAATCGAATGGTCTTTTTAATAAAATATTGTAAATATTTCAGTCATTCTTGATACTTTTAATACTAAAAGTTTTTTAAATATTTAAAAATTTTAATTTTAATTTTTTATCTAATTTTTTTCGCGTAAATTTCTTGTATAAAATAAGGGCCATTCGAACTATAAAGCCATAGAAACTATTTTCTTAAATAGATAGCAAAAAACTTACTTTCATCATCAACATCCATCTGATTCGTGTTTGAAAAAGATTCAGATATACTAGAATCAGCCTGAGGACAAAGTGTAACAAACAAATGTTTGCCATCTTTCGTGGGCATAACATTATTAATCCTCAACGATTCATCAACTTCGATGCGTATGGTCTGTATTACAACAGGCTCAGCTTTGGTTGTTTTCATTGTATCAAGTGTCTTTCTCAGCTGCGTCATCTTCGACGTAGACGCGAACTGTTCTGGCACATAAGGGCTGATTGGATTTGAATTTGCGTCGAATGAGCTGGAGGTTGGTATGGAACTATTAACAGGCATACCGTAGAAAATGCCGTTAGCTGTTGGCGTCGAAGCGAGGACGGTATGAGGTGCTGAATATATGCTGTCAAAGTGAGTACTACCAACCATCTCTGAATCCACATCTTCGTTGATTTCTTCAAGCAGAAACTTGCTTAACAGTATTTCTTGATATAGACTCTCCTGTCTTATGCCATTCGAGCTGGCGCTCGTTCCGGTGCCTGATAATTGTTTTTTGCTCTTAGTACCGTCCTTCAAGCCGTCCTTTTTCGATGGTTGTGGCTGGGCCGTTTTATGGTGAAAATCACAAAGCACAAGATAATGTGACCTCGTCGGATTGTATCCGTCGACGGCTGTAGCAACTTTCATTATGTCAAGGCTGTTACTGCTCGCTGCGCTATTTACGCTGTTCATAGCTCGCACAAGGGACGAGGAAGAAGCTAGGTCCCACGCAGCCCACACATTTTCTTGAGTTCTGAGTTGCTGCTGTTGTGAATCAGAACTCGAGCTACTGACTGAATTTGAGCTTACAGATACACCACAGACCAGACATGGCCTAATCGACGTTGTCACACTTGAGCCACTCTCCTGAGACATTGCAGAGTTCATCGAGTTCGCATTTTTATTCTCACTCCGGTTTTTGGGACCGTCAACAAGCGCCAAAGCTGTGAGCTGGAGCCTGCTATTAGAACTGTGAAAACTCGAATTCGGCTTGTAGGCGTCGGCGAGCGAATCAGTTTCCGTGACGAGACTTGGTAGATATGACGAAGATGATGTGGAGGCTGTTTTTGACGCGACGAACTGAAAACTATCTTTGTTGTTCACCTCTCCTTCACATGGACTTATATAGAAGGACACTTCTCTCTGAAATGAAACGTGAAGATTTTAAGTCTAAACATTTCAAAAATTTAATATTGATTTATGTTCTTAATTGTATAAAAAATTTTAATAAAAATGTGACATAAAGAACATTTTTCATTACAATATGAAATTACACCGTTATAATAAAGTATAGAAGTATAATTATGAATGTCTAAATCTTTTTTTGTTAAAGAGCTCACGCGACTTATAATACAAAATTAAGGGAGCTTTAGTACTTTTATGGAAATAGGTCACTAGAGAATATCTCCTGTTAATAAACCAAAAAATTTTTATTATAACTTTACTAAACCTTTGGTTATTATTTAAAGACGAACAGAATATTAAATTCCGAGAAATCTAGATCAATTATAAACTATTTGTATGATGTAAAAAGTTAATTTGAATAAAACATGAGATGATTGAATAACACTTTTAAAGTTAAGTTTTTACTTCTTATTGTAAAAAAATAAAAAAATTAATTAACAAGAAATTTTATAAATTTATTTTAAATAAATAACATTATGTCTGTATAAGCAAATAAATTATTTATAAAACTGATTGGCGAAACTACTAAAAAATTAAAAGAAGAATAGAAGTTTAATATTTAATTTTTTTTTTGTCAATTAATAATTCTACAGGGTTATGTAATGTAAAAAATTGTAAAGTTTCTTAAAATTGCAATAAACAATAAATTAAACTTAATTTTTAACACAAACTTGATTTGAAAAATGAAAATCTTCATAAATTAACCACTAAAACCTACCTTTAACTGATTAGTTACGTTCCAAACATTGATAAAGCCGGTGTTTGAAGACGTGGACACAAGACCTGCAACATTCGTCGTGCCTATCACATCTACAGGTTCACCTGCAGCTTGTGCTGGTGCTGTCGCCAATGTGACCGAAAGTGGTACATTCTGTGTATATTCACCCTTAACAAAAGGGCATGCTGGCGAATGTCTCTCGTGTTCGGACCACGGTTCATCCGTTGGCTCCCAACATACAAGGCAAACACTGCAGGTAAAACACATTGCTCGGTCCTCGCCAGTCGAATTTGGCTGATGATAGAAACCAGCTTGTGCCATCTGGTCTGGTAGTGCCCACCTGGAACAGTTAAACAGTAAATGGTTATTCATTGAATAAGAAATAAGTGTTATTATAACGGTTCTATCAATCTATAAAGGTTTTTTAATAAATTATATTAAATCATAAATATTATATTTTACAAATGTAACATTTTTTAAGAAAATCAAATTAAATATACTCATAAAGTAAAAAATAATTGTCATTTTGAATATTAATTTTTAAAAAATTTACATAGTTAATTTCTATTACTTTATAAATAATATTTCTTTAACGTTTTTAAATGATTCAACTTATGTAAAAACAGCTATTTAATTAACTATTAAATTAGTTAGAAATTGAATTGCCATTGTAAGATAAAGCAATTGAATTTATATTCAATATCAAGAGTGATATGTAAATTTTTAAATTTTTTAACAGTAAATTTTTTTATCAATTTATTTAATAGAAAAAAAATATATTAAATTTATTATTAATAATATTGACAGTAATCAAAAAGCTTATTTACAAAAATATTTTCAAATTAAATATACTGATTCTTTGTGTAAATCTTACTTGTAATTCATGTGGGGCCATTTTGAAAAAGTATCTCGTCGAGCAGCTTCACTGTACATAAGAACTTTGTCAGCATTTCCACTTTCCATAACAAGACCAGGGAGTAGGCCATTAAGTCGTTCACTAATGGCAGAAGCTATAGGTAATGCAGGTATATGTTTGTTTTGCCTTTTCAAATCCATCACCAAATTTGAACATACAAGTTTTAATGCCCCATGAGATAATTCTAGACATATCGTGTTCCACTAAAAAAAATGTTTGTGTTAGTTATAAATCATTCGATGATGAAGAATATATACAAGTCACTAAAAGACTGTTTACTTACTTTTTGAGCTTTAATTCCTTTTTTTCTACAAGTTTTGGCAAAAGCAATATTGGTGGACAATTCCTGTAGCACTTCTTGAACATGATCAACACCTGGAAGCTCCACAGATCGCAAACAGTGCTGCAAAAGTATTGCTTCCGAGAGTAACATTTCTAATTTAATAGTGTCTTCACTTCTGAAGACCGGCATTTGCAGAATGGTATCCAGTAATAGGACACCATTGTAATCACCTCGAACTCCAATTCCTCTGCCATCTGTATACAATATTTTGTCTACTCCCTCACCTAAGTAAACACCTTGTAA
Source organism: Eupelmus kiefferi (assembly GCA_030522745.1). Lineage (NCBI taxonomy): Eukaryota > Metazoa > Arthropoda > Insecta > Hymenoptera > Eupelmidae > Eupelmus > Eupelmus kiefferi. Next base: position 2,670 of record JAPYZB010000692.1, on the reverse strand, counting down.
TTTTCCTTCAGCCTTGCCTAAAAAAAAAATATAAAATTATAAAAAATGAAAAATGATTCATAAATGCAATTTTATGCTTGTTTTCCGTAATTAGTTATTACATCAGATCTTATTTCTGGGAATCACTCATTCAATAAAAAATACTGAATTTATATAAAAACTTTATCAATTTCAAGTATAATAATTTACAAGTACTAGTAGTTTATTGTATATTTGTATATTTAAATAATACATTCATAAGCAGATATCACGTAGTTATACTTTTTGCTGTCTTAAACATTCTTTCATGAAAAGATATTTTTTGCTGAATTGACTGATTCATACCAACTTAATAGAATCACAAAGTCATGAGATAGTTAGAAAATAGCAACTGATTTTAGTGAGCATTATTATTAGGTAGTAAAATAACATGAAGCAATATTTTTACAACAGAACTGTCAAAGTACAGATGGTGACAACACTGTACAAGATTGCTGTATTACTATTTAGTGAGAAAATTTAGAAGATTATCATTGTTTATGATCATAAAAAGTTAGCTAATCTAATGTAACGATAACTGAATTATATAAAAAATCTCTGATTCACAACAATTTTCATCTTAAATTAAATAAAAAATCAAATTTTTTTTTCACTGCAAAAAACAATTCAAATTGCTCTATTAAGTTAGAAGTAAAATCATGACATGCAGGCTTTGTATTAAAAGCATCCTACAGTAAAGGAAAAAAAAATCAAGCACTATCTAATGAATCATAGATAGTCAATGATAACTCACTAACAAACCAGTCCAACAGACCCCAACACTACCAGAATCATCAAAAAAAAAAAAAAAGCAGAAACCAGCAACGAGCATAAAGCAGCCAAGGCATTAAAACACAAACGTGAAATGACATAATTATTGCAAGGCAAGCGAGGCGCTCATCTCGCGATAGCGCAGAGTAGCATGAGAGCGAGCAAGACAGAGCGGGAGACTGTTCGTTATCAGAAGAAAAACAAACAAACGGCGCGTTGATCGCGCGACAAGCCCAAAGAGGGACACTGTTTAGCGGTAAGTGCGCGCGATGACAACTGCCGAAAGCCAGCCGCTCGCGAGTGCAACAACCCGCGGCGATCGCCTATCAAAAGTGCATGTAGGAGGAATGACGAAAAACGTATGCGTTTCGTCGAAATGACGCAGATGCGTGTGTCTAGCCTCGCTCACTCTCTCTCTCTGTCTCCCTCTCCCCTAGCCGTCAATTAAGTCGCGCGCGAGTGGCACGAGAAACAAAAAGTAATCGACGTCAAGCCCCAACAAGTAAACGATCCTCTTGCGGGCGTCGTAACAAAAGGAACTTTTGCTGCCTCTCTCTCTCTCTCTCGCTCTCTCAGCCCGTCTCTCCCTCTCTGAGAGAGAGAGAGAGCGAGACAGCGAGAGAGAGGAATTCGCGCAGGGCGGCGCGTATATACTCGTGAAAAGATTCACGGCGTGATAAGCAAAATCCTCTCTTTCTCCTAAGAGAGAGAGAGAGAGAGAGGGAAGGTAGCGAGCGCGACCTTGAGTCCAGGAAGGCCCTGGCTTTGATTTAGGTATAGGTGTTAACAAGCGACGAACGGCGTGGAAAGGACGGAGGTCGTTTTGCTGATGTGGTGGGCTGCAGCGTGCTGTGCTCGTTAATAATAGAGAGGGAGAGAGAGAAAAAGAAAAAGGGAGAAAGATGAGAGAGTAGAGAGCAGGATGTGTGTATATACTAACCGGAGAGGGTGCACCTCTGGAGTATGAGGCCGCAGTTGACGTCGAAGACGTAGACCTGGGCGCTGGCGGTCGTGATGAGGAGGACGTTGAGGTTCGGGTGGTAGAGTATCTGCCTGCACTCGGTGCCGACGTTCAGGAAGCCGTCCTCCTTGAGCAGCCAGGGATCGTCATCGGCCATCTTACCAATAAGCTGCTGCTGCTGCTGCCGCCGCGAGTCGTCGTGCTGGCCGCTGCCCTCGTCGTCTCGCTGGCACAGCCGCCGCTGCTTATTCGCCTCCTTCTCGTCGTCGCCGTCGTCGTCGTTGTGCCTCTCTGTGCCTGCTGCTAGCCTCTCTCTCTTACACACTTACTCTATCTCTCTCTCTCTCGCTCTGCGCAGCCGAGCGCCGCGCGCGAGTGTGTCTCTTCGCACGCAGTGCCGCGGAGGGCTGCGATCACTCTGCTATCTTGCTTCCTCTAAGCTCAGCCTCTTCGACACGGATATACACATAGACACACACTGTCCCTCTCTCGCTCTCTCGCTCCGTCTGGAATCCCAAAAAGTTCAACACTCGCGCGCGCACTTGTGTGTCCGTCCGCGCGCGGGTTATGCGCCTCTCTTCCTCTCTCCTCTCGCTTTCCTCTCCTCTCCTGCCGCGATATACACTTCAGCACACGCGCGCACGAGCTCACTAAGCTTCTGGCCCGCTGCTGACTCGCCTTCCTTTCTTTTCTCGCTCTGCTCTCTCTGCTGGCTCTCCGGGCGCGCGCGCGCGCGCTATCTACCCGTCGGAGCTGTCCCTCTTGGCTCAGCAGCAGCAGCGGCGGCGGCGGCGGCTCCCGAGAACATCACTAAAAACATGGCGCTCCCTACTCTCGGCTGGCTCGCGCCATCTTTGACATACGACGTCACGGAGCCTGTGCCTACTGCTGACTAGCTGATGGGCATATTCTGTGTGTGT
>JAPYZB010000691.1:0-18430 GCA_030522745.1 Eupelmus kiefferi | reverse complement strand
CATGTTTGTCACCCTCGCCTTCGGCTCGGGTGACAATTATCATGCGATCTGGGACATTCTTTACTTTTGCTCCCTAGGTGTGTAATGTACTATTTTTCAATGAGTTCATTAATTGAGTTAAAGTCATGTTTCAATACATCTTAAAATAGATTCAGACTCGAGAGTCGAAGCATCACAGAGAGCGACGCCCCAGAGCAGAAATTGCTGCTCTCCAGCAAAGCATTTGAGGTAGTGTATAAACGCTGAAACGAATTATTTTTCTGAATAACCTTTTTAATTTTTGCGTACTATTTCGTAATAATCAAAATATAAAACTCATTTTATTTAAGATTTAGTAAAATTAAAGTTTGAGTTGGGCTTGAAATTAATAACTCTGTGACAAAAAGCGTTACACAAACTCAGATCGACCAGCGGCTTGCTGATTTCCTTGATATTTTAGGCTGTTGGCTAGCGCTTAATGTGAACGCCTGTAGATCGGCAACCAATACGTCGCCAAGGATGTTTTTGTAGTCGAAAACAGGGGCTTTATTACGATATTTGATATAACGAAAAATACAAAATAATTTCGTAATAATTTTGAAGTTGGGCAGTTCTGCATAATTTGACTTTTTCAATATCTGTATTTTTCTATATTAATACTCTTACTCAACTGAGAATCCCTCAGTTGAAAAACCCTCGCTATTGAAAATAAAACAGGAAATTTTGCGCATTATAACAGGGGAAATCCAGACTCGTGAGCGCAGATTGGTATTTTCCCTTGGTTTGTTTGTATCATTATTTGCGCTTTATCAACAGGTGAGAGGCTAAGTGATCAGCACCCAGTTTTTAATTTTTAATGATAAGGACCGCAAAATTTTGTATTTATAGAAAAGAAATAAAAGTTGATTCATTGAAGGATGTTCTTGTATTAAAATACAATAAATGAAAATTTAATTTAAAACAAGCGTGTCGTTTATTTCACTTAATAAAATTTTCGTTTTATGTACTAATGGCATCATATACTACAAATACATACTTATATATAATATATACATGTTCTTTTTTAAATTATATTTTCTATCACTATTGTGACATATAATTATAACATAAATTTTCAAGTTTTATAACATTGTATTTTACTACATTAAATTGTACAAGATATAAGCAATAAAACAAATATCTTAAAGGCGTAAAAAATCTAACCTCTAATAAGGTTCAAAAATACTAGAAAATTAAAAAGTAAAAAAGTCTTAGTATAATTTAAGTACTAAACACTTTGGTATACATTGTGCACTGTATTATTTATAAATTGTCAAGAATTTTCTAAAAATCTGTGTAAAAAAATAATTTAATTACAAAAAAGTCTTTACTGATCAGACTATTCAAAATATGATCCTCTCATATAGACTTTGAAAAACACTACGGTATTCTACGTCACTCACTCGAACGAATCTCCTTCGGTAAATGCATTTGTTGATTTCGCTTGGCAAATTTTTTTTATCTTGTTTACAGTCGATTATAGGGGTTCCTCGATAACCTCTTCTGATTACTTAGTTGAATTTTCTTTACATTTGAAAAATTTCTGGATTTATAATTTGAGAGAATAATCTGTATTGTTAAGTGTTTCTTTATCACAAAACTTAAATAGCTACACTTATTATAGTAAGGATAACTACACTTATCCTTATATTTATCTCTAACAACATCATAACAACGATTAAAACGTTTTATCCATGATTTACTATCATAGTCTTTACACAGACGATTTTCAGACACAATTGTTTTCATGAAGCATTATTTTTCTATTTGATTCTTTATCATATAAAGTAATTCTTAGGTCATCATAGATAGTATAACATTAGCATCCAATTTAACGATAGTAGTAGCTTTTTGTAGTTTTTTCCTAATAATAATATAAGAATGTTATTATTTGAAGAAAATGATTAATATAGTAAAATCCATTAAAAAATAATAAGATCTAAACTATTCAATTATTGTACTTACACTTGTAAGTTATGAGAGGTCTTTAGCCTATGCGCCTTCCTGATTGGCTAGTTTTTGATGGTTTTGTTCTGGTCACACTAATTCTTGTTGTTTTTATTATTTTTGTCGGTTTTCTGATAACGGGAATTTGCCTGTTGACGTTGATGGTCGAAATGTGATTGGTATAAATACTAGAATGGCGATCGTAATCATAATCTGAATAACTTGACGCGGTGCTTCCATGTGTCGAGTTCGCAATTAAAATTATGAAGCCTACGATGAAGATAGGGATGCAAACAATGAATATACATTTTAATATTCCCTAAAAAAAAGTTTAATTTAAATTATTATTATAGAATATATTTTAGTGGACAAATAAATTCAAACTTAATAATTGCGATAAAAAATCAAAGAATAATATAATGAATAAACTTGGATATTTACATTTCCACTAGATTGCTCTTCAGTAGAGTAATTAGCACATGTGTCTTCGTATACTTCAGGGTATTCAGTGATTTCTTCCTGAATTTCAATGGTAATTGTCTCTGTTTCTTGTTCTTGTTCAGCATTATTTGTATTTTTCTCTTCTTCTATTAGAGGAGCAGCCAAAACAGCCATGCTACGATTTAGCGACGATGAAAGTCCGAAGTCGACTGAGCCCCAACTCTCGACTTCAACGTTATTTAGGCTGGAGAGTGGGAATTCCCCACGTATTTACTGACGCACGTGCTTCTTTAACCATTGATTTTCATTTTAGTAAAAGATTCAAGTATTCGTGAATGTAATTATTGTTAATTTGAAGGCGATCATTCAAAAACTAAATTATTTAATATTATTATTTAAAATTTTTTATTGCAAAAATTGTTTATTATTGTAATGAATTTCATGTACTCCTTTATAGCATCAAATTATTTTTGAGAGCTCTTAGAATAGGGGGAATGAGAAAATTCTTTTCTGTAGGTATTCTTTATTATGTAATATTATATTATATTATCTTGAATATTATACTATATGATTTTGTATTATTTTATTATATTAAAGTTTAACAAAAATATTATAAGTTATTTAATTATAAATAATATATTGTACTTAATCTTAAATTAAGTAATCATTATTGATTAATAATAAATTTTAGCTGTTATAACTTTATAATTACTTAATAAAGCTTCATTTATTTTTTATTGTGTATATACAAATTATTAATTGATAATAAAAAGTACTAAACCCAATGGGGATACTTTTTTTTTATTTATTAAATGGGGATACTTTTAATCATGCATATAAAGTTCTAAAATCTGTTATAGAATAGTAGATAATAAGAGATATAAACACAAAGTACTTTTTTTTAAGAATAATAATTATTTTTTAAATATTTGTACAAATAAGTTTTAAATAAAGTAATAAAGCAATATAAATTTTATACAATTACACACACTCAAGCACGTATGCATTCACGCACGCACACGTACATTCTTTCAGTGGAAGTTATCAAAATCAGGTATCAAAATCTATCTTATCTTATATTTTATGCGATCGTCTAATATTTTTGACTGTATTTAAAAAAATTTTATATTACGCTACTCTTTAAAATCTCTGATTTTTTTTTATACATAGAAAAGAAATTCAACGTTCGTGGTTAAGTATACATGTAAATAAAATTTTTTCGACTTGAATTACCCATGACGTTAAATTTTTAGACTAAGAAGTGCATGATACTTGAAATTTCGTAAATTATAAATGTTCAAATTTATACGTTGTATAAAACTTATCATGCTAGCTGATAAGAATGATTTATTTTTTATCAGTATCTGTCGTTTCAAAATAAATAATTAATTTATTTCAATAATAAGATTAAATCTATATTAAATTTTAATTTTATACTATCTTTCTACAGTATTCGCATTCATCTGCCAGTTTAGCTTACTTTTTACAATCTTACTAGGTCGTTGCTGCGATTTATTGTTAATATTTTCTACAGATAATTACTCTGTTTTTCTATACTAAATAAAAACAATTCGAAAAATTGCATTTATAATCAATATTTCCTCAAAATTAAAATTTAATTTAATTTTAAAATTAATTTTCTTAATTTTAAAGTAAATAATAAGTAACAGTATACATAATTCGCGTGAATAATTGAGGCTCTTGATCGAGAAACCGACCGAGCGTAAAGATTAATTTTTTTTATTTCAAATCTATTTATTGAATACAGAAGTTCATCTTAAACGAATAAACGACACATTTTTTTAACGTTTTATTAATAAAGCATTTTAAAATATTGCAAATTGTTACCTAAATTATCACAACTTTGTTTGACCCTTTGCCACAGTTGGTTAATTTGGAGAATATTAGGCACCCGATCTTTCACCATTTTCGGCCAAACATTTTCTATAAATTATTATATTTAAATCTGGCGATCTTGGCGGATGATTCAAATGTCGAAGTTGTGGATGATTATTGTACCACTGTGTAACGATTAACGGTGTGCACTGGGTTGTTATTCTTAAGTGCGTTTATAACATCATCATCAGGATAACGAGCTAAGATTACTGACTGCAAGTGTTGCTCCAAAATATTAACTTAAGCTTGGGAATGACCCCCAAAATGATTTTCTGTACCTTCCACTAGTTTTTTGTGGAAGAACATATGGCATTTCAAATCTGGTATTTCGCGGTCTCCACGCACCAGTTCTTCCGAAAATAAGAATTTTTTTATTATATACGTATAATTTAAAGTATAACTTAACCCTTTCAGTCACAGTGGGACCACTACAGTCCCATTTCAATAATTACTACTTTGAATCTCTTGTATATAACCAAATTATTTGCAAATTAATACCCAGAGTTTTCAAGATTATAAATGTATAACTTAATAGGTTAACCTTTAGAGGACGGGATGGCCCGTATACGGGCCATGCCCATGATTGACCCTTTACATGTGTTAGTTTTGAGATGTGATACATCACAAAAACTCGATTTCTATAGAAAAGTGAGAGAAAACAGTAAACCCAAATCCCCGTCCTCTAAAGGTTAAATAAGTTATTTTTAGTATTTATTTTATATGTATACTCCTACTCTGTAAATTTTTAATGGTGCAGAATGCTCCACTTAGTACTATTTAGTGGAATTCCCTTTCAGAAATAGTGAAAATTCACGATTTAATTAGTGAAATTAATGATAAAGTAGTGAATTTTTTACTATTTCTTAGTGGGAATTCCACTAAATAGCACTAAGTGGAGCATTTTGCACTATTTAAAATTTACAGAGTAGGATTCCTTGTTTTATTTTAAAGATTTATTTTTAGTTTTTTACTTTTAATTTGCGGTCTGTGAGATCAGTATGTTTTAAGTTGCGTACGATATTTTATTTATAAACTTTTAATTAAGTTTTACTTATGGACGTTAAAAATTAACTATTTGACTGATAGAAAATTAATTTATCAGAAAGATCTGAGCATATAAATTGCTTGTAAGAAATTATATTATACTAGTTTTGATTATATCAAGAGAACTGATATTTTTAAGTTTCATAGCTCTGTATTCGACTTGACTTTGTTATGCGATAACAAACTATATCTATATATATTCTATTATTTTGTAGAAATTTTTATATGAATATACCTAACAAAATTCTTCAATTATTAATGGGATGTCGGAGCCGGACAATACGTAAACTTTTCTGTATTTTCAAGTTTTTGTTAAAATTATTAGTTTTAGAATGAATCTAGGGGGTTCATTGGTTCCATAATAGTAAAAAGCTAGGGCGCTCAGCGCATAAAATAATAATAAATATCCAATAGTTTAAGTATCAACAAAGTTAGTGCATGCGATATATGACTACGACATCTTCTCAATGAAAGAACTTCTTTAAATAATCTGTAATACGGTACCAAATTGTTGAAATATAAATTAAAATTTCATATAGTACTCACTCTCACATCTTTAGAGGTGGGAAAAATCAGGCATAAGTGAAACATGCAGCTAAATCTCTTTCATATAAACTCATTTTTTTGCCGCTTTGAAGAAAAGAATTTTTGATCTTTCTTTTAATGACTCGCGCACTGTTCTTTCGATGACTGGCAATTCCAATTTTTCAGGAATTTTTTAAACAGATTGAAAGGAATTATTTCGCAATCCAACTTCAATACGTCTTAAATCTGCGTCATTTAATTTATATTTCCTCCTACTACGTCGCCGATCAAAAACAGTTTCACCGCCTTCAGCTTCAGCTGCAAATCCAATTCTCCACTTTTGCACAGACACCGTTAAACAATAACAATAAAATAGAATCGGCTGGTTATTCTCAATTCTAAAAAATTTGCCGGAAATTTGTCGCGCTTAAACGATCTAGATAGGATTCAGATCTATCAGACAGAAAAATTTTTAAAAACTCCTTCTTCTAATAAACTTACGACTGGGGTTGGAAGTAGGTAACAATTTAAATAGGTAATAATCTATTTTTCTTCATACTTATTTTGTAAAAGAGAATAGCTGTCTACCATCAAAATAACATTAGAGTGTTTTATTTTAAATTACATTTTTTATTTTAAACCGAAATATATCAGAATTTATCAGTGTGATTTAATATAGTTACTAGTCATTAATTATTCACAGATAGCTCAAAATTATATTGCACCAAACCATATACTTTTTTTTCCACTCAAAGATATTAAACAATGACAAAATAAATTTATGTTATTCTACGATTCATATTTCATATCATTGTACTTTTAATTGTTATACAAAAACAAAAAAAATTAAAAAATAATTAACGACGATTAAAAATAATTAGTAACGAAGTTGTGTACAAGTGTATTATTTAAAGCCTTGACTTAATAACAGACTTATAAAATTAGTTTGCTGCGTAAAATAAAATAAAAGATAGGAGTTAAAATAATGAGGTTAGTAAGTATGCGACTTTACTAGAAGTAACTGTTTTTTTAAATTTGTGCTTGAATTTATAATGCTCATATTATTTAAAAGGAATGGAATTTTTCGACAATGTTTCAATTATACTGTTTACTACGTTACTATTGGGATTGCAGCAATAACTCTCCATCCATATTTATTGCTACATCCTAAAAATGTACTAAATACGCTGTAAGATCTAGTTGAGTTTTTAATTTTAACATTATACAACATTAAAATCGTATTATAAACATATTTTTTTCTATTAAATTAAATTATAATATTAGTTTAAATTGTTCGCGAATTAATTAATTTAGTTAAACTAAATTCATTTTAACGTTTGAGTTTAACAGAGCTTATATCATTTTTTCGTTTTTCAATTTTGATTTTAAATCGGCATAAAATTTCATAAAAAGCATAAATTATTTCAGAATGTTTGCAAGAATTATTAGTCCTGTCAGCTGGATAATTGGCGTAAGATGGCAAATCAGAGGTGAAGAAAATTTAAAAGAAGATCGAGCGTGCGTGATAATAGCGAATCATCAAAGTTCGTTTGATCTATTGGGAATGGCTCACCTATGGCCCATAATGAACAAATGCGTTGGAGTTGCTAAAAAAGAACTTTTATACATTTGGCCATTTGGAACAGGTGCTTGGCTTTGCGGTACAGTTTTTATTGATAGGTCAAACTCTAAGAAAGCTAGGGAAACTTTAGAAAGATCACTTCAACGTGTAAAGAAAGAAAAGGTGTATAGTATTGTCGATAGCTTTTAAAATTGCATATAAAAATACTCAAGAAATTTAAATATAAAAATCAAAATTTTGAACTAGTAAAGTTAATGCTTAATTACTTTTAAAAGAATCAATTTGAGTAAAAATTGTTAAAAAAATAGTTGATTTTATTTCAGATAAAATTATGGATATTCCCAGAAGGCACTAGACGTAAAACAGGAAGAATACATGAATTTAAGAAAGGTGCATTTCATCTTGCTGTAAAGAACGAATTGCCAATATTACCTGTTGTTTATTCTCCTTATTATTTTTTATCACAATCTTTTGATATTTCTAAGCAAGGTTTGTCAATATGCATATTCACTGGCCAAAGAAAATATCATATAGAATTTTTTGAAATTGAATAATCCAAAATAACCCTGGTACTCTGTGAATTGGAGCTCGATCTTCCATGCTAATGGTCAGTTTTCAATTTTTGAGCTGATTCCTATGACTTTCTTTTAAAAGATCATTATGTCAATTTGTCAATCAATTAACTTATTAAATAGTATAATATTCGAAATACATCTGAAAAAATATGTATAAAAGTACAATAATCGTATCAATTTATTTAAAAAAAATATATTTCTTTGTCTGAGATGTAATAAATTATTTAATAAATAATTAATACATATAAGTTTAAATGAATGTCATTTAAAGCGAGGAATAATTCGTTAGTATATGTAAATATTAATATGGATTATCGAAATCTTAAATAAGACACAACCAAAATCTTAATCAGTTCTATAGGATTTCAAAAAAATTAAAGTAGATATTTTCTTTGACCAGTATACAAATAGTACTATAATATTAACTTTTGTAAATAAAATAAAATAAAATATTATTTTTTACAGCACAAATGATAATTACAGTACTGCCAGCTATTTCAACGAAAGGATTAGATGCTAAAGATATTCCAGAATTGGTAGAAAAGACAAGATCAGAAATGTCAAAAGTCTATCAAGAAATGAGCAAAGAATTACAATTATAAATAAACTTAATTTTAAAATTATAATTTGACTTTTTTCACTACAAAATGAAATTTAAAATAAATAATCCCAGCCAAAACTAAAATTATGAAACTGTATTGTTTCTACTACTTAAAAGTAAATAAACGGTTAAATGATTTTTTTTTTGTCAGAATAGACAATATTATTCCTATAATTCAAAACTAGATAAGATGCAAAGGAATTAAATATAAATAATCATGCTGTAGATTTTTAAGTTCTCTCAAAAACAAACAAATTTTAGCTTACAAATTTTTAATATCTAGAAATCTTTTTATTTCTATCTAGATTACGCTGATGTCATATTCTGTAATTAAAATGCAGCGTTATTTTTGTCGATAAATACGGAAATTTGTTTCCAGTAGCTACAATAGCGTTAAAAACAATCAATTCATTAACAGTGTTAAAATATCAAAAAAGAAGAAGAATAAAAATAAAATTCATTCATATCAAGAATTTATTATAAAGAGATCTGTGCTGGAGAAAGTTGAAAATTTTTTAATGTGATTGATCGACGAGTGAAAAATTAAGAAAATTCAATATATCCAATAATGGATAGACCCCAACCCCTTTATACTTGAATTGATAGAGCAAATACCCAGTATTCAGAAATAAAATGTGCATGATCATTTATAGCGAGAATGAAAAGTACTGGGTTCAATACTTAGCTGTATAAAGCCTTACCCTTTTTTCGAATCCTCCTTTCTTCGTCAATTTTTCATTGCGGTTAACGAACGTAAGTTGGTACCAGTTGTTTAGCTATTATTTTTGTTGACTTTACGTTATTATCAAGGTATCTCTAAAACTAGTTACAATTACATAGTTTTTTACGTTATTTTACACTGTTTAATATTATATTACCTGATTCTTGGGTTATTTCCCTTGATTTGACATTAATTTTCCGTTATTTTTGCTTATCCTACATTATTATTGGTCTACTATTGGAGCCTTATAATCGAGATTTCTACCCTTAGTTACGGTTACTTTGCAATATTTTTAAATATGAAGATGAAGAACGATATGAAAATTTTGAAAATGAATGAGTAAAGCGTTAGTACACACAATATTTATATGAACTTCTAAATTTATAAGCAACAATTTGAAATTCGAAAACTAAAAATTCATTACATATAGCTTTTTCTTTATGGACGTTTAAAGATACACAATGATTCTAACGAATCGAATTCAGACTGTCATTAAGTTCTTCGAAAAATTTTCAAAATTGTTATTCAAACAATTGTAACAATTTTAACAAATTGTAAAATATTTTGAAGATATTTAAATTAAAAATTTGAAATATTTAAGAATACTCTTGGTAAAAAAACAAATATATAGAATTCCAAAATTGTACAAACAAGTTGCACAGCATTTTTCGTTTTATATTTGATTAGATTTTACTATTTTTACTTGCTAAATCTGAACGTTAATATGAATAAGAAATATAATATATAATATTCAATAGAGATATTATATAATTTTGCTATAATATGAATAAAAATTCAAATCTTAAATTAAAGACATATCATTCAACATTTAAAAAATTATAAACAGGTTTACTCTTTCAGAAAATTATTTATTGAATTTAAGTACACAATAGTATTATTATTGCATTCGCAATATCCTATGTAAATTTGTAGTAATGGTATATCTTTATGAATTATACAACAATTTTATACTTCGTCAAATTACTACGAGAAATTTGTATAGATATTTACAGATACTTATTTATTTTTATAGTATCATCAGTACAAGCATGACATATACAACAATTTATTAAAAAAATCTTAAAGTTTGTTGCTGGTGTAATATTTATATTACACTTTTATTGTAGCACATACTAGAAAGCTGCAAATAGACTAAAAATATGATAAATCAATTAAATAAGTTGGATTTAATTAGGTATGTACGTTTTATATATGAATTTATATATGAATATATAATAATAAATGTGAAAGAAATTCATTTATTACATTTGTATATCTAATGCAATTTTTACATACGACCTTGTAATTCATAGCTTATTTTAAACGTAATTTATTATTGTTCTACTTTCAAACACTATTTGAAGAAAAGCAAATATTCTTAACTTAAATAATACAAAGTACTACTATACATTTAATAACATTTAAAATGATTAAAATTCCAAAAATTTATTCATTAAACTAAAGATTTGTTTTAATAACTAGAAATTATAGAAATGTTAATGCACCAATATGCATTGAAAATAATATATCACAATAAAAATTAAAAGGCAAAATATATAATAATTTACATTTCTTCAACAGTATATCGTGAAATTCATAAATTAACTCACAACTGATTTTAATAAAATCCAATTTATTCGACATTTTTACGGATGCTTATAAAATCTAATCGCTTATTATAATTAAATTAGTAAGTAAGTATAATTATAATTACAGTTATTATAATTATATTACTTATTATAATTTATTTAGTAAAGTGACAAATTTTAAATAATTAAACATGTTGTTTTTACTTTACTTGGCAAATTAGGTAGCTTTAATTTTAGTTAGTTAAGTATATTTGGAATATAAAAAGAATTTTTATTTATATCGAATAAATATTGCATTTCTTATGAGAAAAAGAGTTTGTACAATTTTACTTTTTACTTTTACAATTTTTAGTGTTCGACCGTTAATAATTTAATCATTATATTTTTAGTAAACTATAGCAACATATATTTTGTAATAAATGGATATTGTCGTAACCAAACATTTTATTTTTACTGTTAAGGAGGGAACAGGGTAAAAAAAATTACAAGGAAGCGTTTTGTGTCTATTTTTGACACCTAAAAATAAAGACCAGTTCTCATAATTCCGTCATTCTAAATATTTGTGTTATAGAAATCAGAAAAATAGATAAAAAGTCTAAGCGCAAAAAGTTTTCACGAAAACTTAAGTTTAAAAAAAAATATTGAGTCTTTCGAAAGTTATTAGCAATTAAACATGGTGTACAAAAATTATTAAAAATTGGTTTTATATTTTATGGATTATTTTAGAAAAGAAATTCAGTAACTTTTTTCGCTACCTTTGATAGCTCACAATATTCGAAAGAATCTATATTTTTTAATAAACCAAAGCTAACATTAAACCTTTTTGTGCTTTAATTTACTATCTGTTTTTCTATTTTCTACAATCCAAATACTTAGAATGTTATTATCAATAATAGAAACATCATTTCTGAAGAAAATTAAATATATTTGAAATTTAATAGTTTAATGCTCGAAAAAAGCTCATTTACGAAATTATGAATACTGGTTTTCATTTTTGATGTCAGAAATTAATCTTCAAAGTCTCCTTGAAATCCCTTTGCCGCACACTTTGCCTCTTCTTGTAAGAAATTATGTATCATGTAAGAAATATATACTTATTAATTTAGTAGTTCTTTAATTATTTTACTTGCAGATTCATGTACCAAAAATACTTTTGCTATTATAATTTCCTTTTGTCTCCTTTATCTTATTTTTTTAATTATTAAATGAATCTAGTTATTGTTAAGATCATGTAAAAATCTAATTATTGGCAAGGGCACATAAATTGACTTTTCAACTTCAATTTTTAATAATTTAATTTACATTTTATGTGTTTAAATATTTTGTATTATTTAATTCATTTAATTTATAATGTATCGGAGTTTTCAAACTTTTATGCATATAAAAAAGTGGTAGTAATATCAAATTATACTTAAAAGTTTCAATATGAAAAACTATTCAATAGAAATTTGATTTATCGATACATGTTAATGTTAAACGTCTCATGATTAACGATCATTGATTTAGAAATATTATTATATTGATTTATCATATAGATTTTTAAATTCTAGATTTTTAAATTCTTATATTGATTTAAATATTCTATTGTTTTGTAGCTTTACATTACAGTATACTTTTGCATGCGTAAAAAACAGTGAACTTCTTTAAATTTTATAAACATTAAACTAAATCTGAAGATGTAAATTCTTTAAAAAGAAATTATATGCATTATTTATATTAATTTTTTTTATCCGCAAATTTGAGAAATGTGTGGTCATTTTTATCTCATATGCTTTCATAATCTATTATTTATTTTACAAACAAAATATTTTCACTTGTAAATAAAATACAGCGAAATTTTTCTGATTCTTTGATAAAGATTAAATTTAGTATTGTATGAAAAAGTGAAAAGGAAACTATAGGAATGTTGAATGTACAATTTTTTACTTGACTACTCAATGTTTCAAATACGAAGATGTCTTTAAAAACAAACCAAGACATATGCTAGTATTTTCAAATGAATCTTTATTTTGTCAATTCAAATTCTTCTTTCAATTTTTCATTAAATTTTATTATATATGATGCAAAATAAAATAAATCTATCGATCTTCGAACTAAATATTTTTACTATTAATCAACGTTTCGTGGCATTTACTAGAGCTTCTTTTCAAAACTTATAAGTAAAAAATTAAGTCTTTTAAGTCTTGAAAAGGAGCTCTAGTAAATACCTTAAAACTTTGACTAATAGTAGTAAAGTTTGACTCAAAGGAGATCAACAGATTTATTTTATTTTGCATTATTTAACTTCGAACGTTATATCCCCACATTATTTATTTGTTACATGTAATCTCTGTTTATTATTGTAACTATTTAAAAATATATCTAAAAAATATATAAATACGTCACGCATTAAATAACTTCTTCAAAAACTGTAACTTAAACGTTTAAAATACAATCCAACACAAATCTAAGAAAATGTAAAAAAGAGTCTACGAAATCGTTCCTGATCAAAGAATGATTAATGATGAAATGTACTAATGTCAATGTAAATAATTCAAACACTATGTAAATCTATGTAAAGCTAAATTATCCTTCATAGGTTGATATTGCTTTATAAATAAAAAAAATATATATATAAAATGCATAATTCAAGGAGTTATTTGAAACATTTTTTCAAAACAAATTATTACTATTGAGCACGGTAATAATAATTTGAGTGTATATTTTAATTTTTTTAAATTCCTTTTTCTCATGAATAAAAATAAAAATTGATAGAAATAAAAATACTGATATCAGGCTTTATCTGTAATCGTGCAAGAATTATAGCCCAAAATTTTATTGAGATCCGCTTTTCGTAGATTACGAACAGTTACTTCTAGAACGATAAAAATTTTTACAAATTGTGTTATGAATTTCAACTATTCTATATGTAATATGACAACAGAAATTATGAATTTGTTAATAATTACTCATTTATAAGCATTTGTAAATCTATATTTATTTATACTTATTAAAGTCTGTAAATTATGCTATTGATTTGCAACATTTTTTAAATTATACATTTCCCAATATTTTGTATATTTATAAAAAACTATAAAAAATATATTATGAAAAATTAATGTTTGTAGATTATGAATGTTCAATAAGCAAGTATATCCGATAATTCGTGGTTTATATCTTCGAAAATAAAATTGTAGTAGAATTTTCTTTTATCGACTGTATGTAAACATCATTTGAAAGTTGATAAAATAGAACTCTTCGGCATTATTAAGAAAAGATTACTGCGTTAATTGTAAATATTTTTTGCAACAATAATTGGTTAAGTTTGCTAAATGTGAAGGAAAATTTTATGTTATCTAAGTATACAATTACTTTGTGCGAAACGAAATGCTTTCTATACTTATTATTGCGAATAAACAGAATCTTATATTAAGTTGCACATAAAATACGATCGAACGCTACATCCCTGTACTTATAATACATTTATGATTTGCATTTTCTGCCTTTAGTAGTAGCATTTCATATGACATTGATAAACAGTTGTTGTTCTTTCATGGTGTAGCTGCAAATAACTATTTTTTACAACAAGTGAAAATATAATTAATAATATCATAATGCTTTATTCGTAAAATGAGTTATATAGACTAAATGATAACATTACTTTATGAATTTTTCATATCAAAGATGATAGTATTTGAATCTTTTTAGAGGGTTTCATTAATTTAATATTTTCAGTATATTTGAATTTTATTAATTATATTGCAAATATGAAATTATAATAACAGACACTAAAAATTTACACAAAAATTCAGTTATCTAAATGCGCTAAACTTAAAGTACATAAAATTAAAAGCATGCTGATCAAACGGACATACAGTCATTATTGCTGCACAGTTTTTATACGTAATCCGAAAAGATATTCTCGCATCTACTACAAAAACAAATAAAAAAAAAAAAAAAATTAATCGGTTTAATATTTTATCAAATTAAACCTTTTATTCGATATACTATAATAGAAAAGACTAATTAACAGTTAAAATTCATTTATGCTTCACTGCATCATACTTTGAAATTTATAAAAGTCCGTACAATCATTTATCAATCATCAAAGTAGTAAGTGATCGTAAATTTATAATTTTAACTGCATTGTGAGAAACTACATCCTCAACATCAACCATTCGCAATAACCATAAGCAATTTGATACGGCTCAGAATTTCACATCTAATTCCTCCTCGTTCAAGAGCCGCGTGCTTGTCTTTCGAGCAGAAAAACACGCGCACGCTTTAATTCACAGAACGTCGTGCTAATTCAGGCGCTAAATGCGCCAAGAGACAGAGACGGTGACCCACGGACGGACGCAAGTAGCTTTAGGACGAGGCGAGCAGCTTGGCGGCCGCGGTTACATGATGCTGATGGTGATAGGGCGCCTCCTGACTGCTGGCGTAGTAGTTGGCCTGCTGGTGCTCGCTCGCGGGCACGCCTAGCTGATGGGGATGGTGCTGGTAGTAGGCGGAGTAGGGCTGCCCGATGACGCCGCCGTCGCAGCTGCGCGGCTCCGTCTTCACCGTGGGTATGACGGCGGAGCTCGCGTCGCCGCTCGACGAGAGCAGCGACGTGTGGCCGAGGTAGACCGGGCGCTCCGTGCCGGACGACGTGTTTGAGTTCGGTGCGGGGGAGGATTTGACGTCGAGCTGGTGCTGCGGGTGCGGCTGGTGAGGCTGGGGCTGCGGCTGGTGCGACTGGTGGTGGCTGCTCTTGAGTTCTGAAATTTTTTGTCGAGGGTTTTAGTTTTGAACTTGAATGTGTATTGGGGAGTGGTGGTGTTAGCTTTGAAAGTTAAAGGTTTTGAACAATGAATTTTTAAGGCTAGAAAGAAACGTGAGATTATTTAAGTTTATGGGATGTTATGAGAATTTTTTATTAAACACTAGTATACGTTATGTATGAATATTTTATTTTTGAACGTCGTTCAATTTATAACATGATTGTATAATTTTACGCACATAAATTCACATTATATACGTATAAAGTAATAATATATTATGCAAATAGTGTGTGAAGTGAACTTTTGTCACAAAAGCGATCGTTAGAGTAAAAAAATTTATATATGAGTTGCAGACGCTATTTTTTTATCTATACTGTGCGTTAAGTCCGTTACAAGTACAATGGCGAGAACGTAAATATATATCCGAGAAACTGGGTAAAAAATGAAAAGGTTTAAGGAATGTGGTGAGTTGAAGGCGGGAAAGCGCGTCCAGAGCCAGAGGCTTTGGTGGAGGTGCAGATACACGGTTACTTACTTCACATATAGGGTGAAATAATATTAATTTTACCAACTAATTTTTTTACCTTCACATACAGACTCCACGCACAATCGATCAAAAAATAATGTTCATTACTCTCGCTTAATTCGACTTTGCTCATTTATTACAAAATAGTACATTTCGATACAGGTGTGGAAGATGATTGCTCGCTTCGCTCGGGCGAAAAACGTCTCACGAGGCAAATAATCACCTTCCACACCCGTATCGACATGTATTATTTCGCTACAGAGGTCTGAAAATACAAATTTTCCGTCCTAACCTCAACCGAAAAGTTAGCGCCCTTCACCCTCGTCTTTGACTCAGTTGAAAATTTACGCGTGCTATGCTAGCCAATTCTTTCCCTCCCTTGTTGTGTAATATACTATATTTACTATTTATTTTCTAGTTCTTCCGCGACATCAAGTGACATTTCTCGATACTTAGCATCACGAAAAAACCCACCTCTAACAAAAAAAAGTATCCATTCAAAAATATTTATAAAAAAAACATTATAACCTACCATTTGCAGGCGAAGAAGCCGTGGACGTATTGTTATCGTGATCGTTCGTCGACTGCCTGGCGTTTGGCTCGGGTGTCTTCTTGGGCTTTCGCTTGCGCGTCTGTATGCCGTCCTTGCGCATTGCCAGTGGCCGATTGACGCCGTGCAGCTTGAAGTAGAGTCCGCACGCATTGCAAACCGGTTCACCCTCGTTATTACGCCTCCAGAGGGTCGTGGTGCGCGTGCCGCAGTTCGTGCAGCAGAGCCCGAGCCGCCTCGTCGCCGTCTGGAATTCGGAGATCTGTCCCATTTGCTTACGTATACCGTACAGTTACTAGTGCACACTTTTATGAGTTGGGATAGAGAGTGGAGCTAATTTTGGGCTCTTTTGTATTAAGGTTTTAAAGTTTTTTATTGTGCCCTGGTAGAGAACGTTTAGAATTGATTGTATGTTATAGAAAATTGACATTGATAGGTCGTTTTCTACTAGGAGTGTTGGCTATGTGCGCAGCCCATTCGAGTTACGTTTAAGATGCTGTAAAATTTGAACACCGAGAGAAATGTATTCTATGTGCAAAAAGTCGAATCTACTTGACTTGGGTGTATTTTGTCGTAAAAGAATATTCTTAAAAATTACATTTTAGGTTCTTGCTTCTAGCGGAAAATCTTTGCAAGAGGATTTTCCACTTCCTGCTAAAGGATTGCTATTATAAGTCTAAAATCAAAAGGGAATCTATCTGAAGCAAATGGATTCCATTTGCATCAAAAATAAATTTTTCTCAGTAAACGATTTGAAGGCTGTGCACATATTATAGCCACTTCTCTAATTTAACTAATAAAATCAATTTTTTATTCAATAGGCTTAAAATGCCCATTTTACGTATTTTACTAAATTCTGAAACGCATTCTGTATCAGAAAATATTGTCCGGCACATATGCGAAAATTGATTCACAACTCGGGCGATTACCATTCTCGCTTAGTTCGACTGGGATACTCGCGCCTTTGTGCAAGAATCAACTGTTCCGCCATTTTGTCGAAAAGTATTATTACGTTAAAAGGATTATTCAAAACGCGTAGTATTAATTATTTCTACTTGATTTAAGATATTAAACAACAAGAATTTATGGATAATAGGAACGAGCACAACAAAAGCATTTCTATGAATTAGTTCTTCAAAAGCAAAAGCTTCTACGTAGAATTAGCCAATATTTAGTTTAATTTAGATTGAAAGTAAACAAACATGTAACTAACTTACCAGGCGTTTTGTAGGTTTGATTAGTGGACGATTCATGCCGTTTATCTTATGATATAGACCGCAGGCGTTGCAAAGGTAGTGACCGGTGCCATCTCGTCGCCACAACGGTGTAGAGATAGCTCCACAATTCACGCATTCCCGTCCTTCACTAAACTGAAAGTCCATTGCCGTATCTGAAAAATTATTTACAGAATTAAAACCCGTGTCGTTTGGGTGTTTAAAAATATATTTTCTAAATTTAAACTAGTGAGAATTTAACTAATTTTCTCAGTAATTAACGATTCAGTGATTTTCTTTGAAAATATCAGAAAACTTCATTATAAAATTAACTGTTAAACAGTTATACTTGATACTTCAATAATAGTATATTGTTCAACTAGGGAGGAAAGTTGGCTTTTTCTAGCGAGGATGATTTTTGAGCACGAGTGAGAGTCGAGGGCGCCCCCGGCGCCC
>JAPYZB010000690.1:0-20597 GCA_030522745.1 Eupelmus kiefferi | reverse complement strand
CCCAGGTCCCAAAACCTTTAGAACCACTTTACTTTTCAGATAAAAAAATTTACAAACTTACGAAAAAATGATGTACGGTTTATATGAAACATACTGTATGTATACACTCACAATGTTATCACAATTTTATCTGCCGTAATATTAATTTAAATTTTTGAGTTTTCATTGAAGTAAAGTTAAAAATACGTTCTCTGTCGCACTCTGTCTCTCAATCGTCCATATCGCAACTAACCTTGCTTCAACAAAAATTTAAAAATTAAAATTAACATTTCGGCAAACACAATTGTAACTAACTGTTATCATTAATTGTCAAATTTCCGAATTTTCCATAAAACGCTCTGAAAAATTCTCCTATCTCATAAAAGAAACTGATAGCCGCATCACTGACCTTTCTGGCATATCAAAGCCCATTATCGGTACGACTTAAAAAAAGCACTCCCTCGCGGAAAAGTCACTTTTCTCAAATCCACTCGACGCCAGTCGCGCCAGCGACCACTCGACTGATATATCCAGGATGCGCTTAAATTATCGCGAACTACCGGCACTACTACCAGCGCACTGCGCCAGCTCTATAGATCATATCGTTGGGGCCGACTTCCGCGCAGCCAGCCTTAGCCCTATCTCCGCGGCCGCGCACACACGTACACACAGCCCCGCCAATTGCGGATGATTTGTACCATTTGCCAACGATACTATGCCGCTGCGTGCGCGCGCCCCGGTACTTTTCGACCAAACAAATCAACTCGGCGCACGTAATCCTCGCCGAACGAGTAATTCCGCGCGAGGAGCCCGGCTTTACTCTTTGTGTTTAGCTTGAGGATTCGCGCGAGGATCGATTGCCCGCAAGGCTTGTTTGTTTATTTTAATTCATTCTCGCGCTGGAGAATGCTTTTCTGCCTAGGCGCGAGTGTTTCCTAAGCTTTTTCTCGTATATGGAATGTTAAAAGGATAATCCGACGAAACTCTTGGGAGTTTGGTTGTAACTATCGATAAAGAGTACCATATTTCTGGGTTATTCCGTTAAAATGCACGCGGATGATGGAAACGAATTTATTTTTCAAAGCATAAAACATTTAAATTGGAAAAACAAACGCGCAGCTTCCAGCGGGAAAGAAGCATGGTGCAGGAAGAAATTCAGGTCAATAGCGGATTGAAGCACTTATCCGGCTACTTACTGTTTTTATAGCTCTCCGAAAGAAAAAGAAAGGCTATATTTGTTTCCCCCGGAATTTATGCGAATTTCAAATTTCGCCCATTCGCGCCGCGTCTCGGCAATAACTTGTCCCCCTCTCCCAACCCGCCCCCGCCTCTCTAAAAGATGCAGATAGCCAGCGCCGCGGCCGCATCGTAAAAATCCATTAAAAAAAATAAATGTCCCTCTTGAAAAAAAACCTTCAATTCGGGGGGCGCTAAAAAATCAAAGAGAAAGAAAGAGAGCAAAAGTCCCGCCGAGCTAACCAATAATAATTCACACTTTAATGGGATTCGGACCTTTAATATTCCGCGTTGGCTGCTCGCGCGCGCGCGCGAGTATGTGTAGAAGCGAGAGAGGGGGATAGAAAGAGCAGTTTGGTCCGGTAGTTGCTTACATTACCATACGAATGGCCGATCGATCCTGCGATGCACGCTGCCTGGGCACTTACGTGCGCGAGCGCCCCGGGAAAGAAAGAGAGAGAGAGGGGGGCGGGATGCGCGCCCCGGAGAAATAAAGAGCGCGAATTAAATCGAGCTGGCTTGCGTGCGTATAGGAGACGCGCACCTTGGGGAGAATGTGCCGACGGGGCCGGATTTTTAGATGGCTGTGGAAGATCGAGGGGGTGTGTTGAGAGCCGGAGACATGTGTATGGGAGATTTTATTTTAATGAGCTGGAGGGGGTGATTTTCGGGTTCTTTTAGGGGCTGGATTATTGCGGCTGCGATTTGAAGAATTTCCGGATTTTTTATTATCGGATTTTGAATGCTGGAGGGTAATGTTTGGAAATGTTATGGGAATATGCTATGGGAATGTGGTCTTAAATTTTTATGAATTGATAATTTATGTGAGAATCAAAATGAATGGTTCGTATGAATGTAAATATGTTATGGAAATTAAGTGTTAATTTAGACTTTTGTATTACGGAAACTTATTTCGATATAATATATTATTATACTTCAATTTTAATAACGGTAAATCCAAAAGAATATAAATTCCATCGATTTACCAAATCACTTTTCTATAAATCAATGCCTATCAGAAAAACATCGTTTGTTCTCATAAACAGTTCGATTCAACTCCAAGCTTACTTCTACAATCGAACATCTCTACTTAAAAAAAATACACCAACTAAACCATATATACAGCAAACGTTATAGAATACTCGTATCCAGCGCTCTCAAAGAAAAAAGGAATGCCGTGAGAGCCCGGGGCTAAATCCTACGATACCGTCTCCCAGAGTGGCCAAGATCTCTTTCCTCTACTCTCTCCATCGCGCTTCCGTGCGGTAATCCCCCGGCCAAAGCCTCCGAGCGGAATCGGCGGTCAGCGCATTTCTCTCTATACACAGCGCCACACACACAGCCCCTCCTCGAAGGCGTTTTGTCATCCGGCCGGTATTCTGGCCCAGCGCTACCACCGTATCCGTGCGCCACACGTGGGACTTTCCTGCGCACACGCGCCCGCGCGCTGCGGCAGGCTTTACGAAACAGGTAACTGCGTTATCGTGCACTTTGCCGGAGATAACAGCATTTAGGCGGGTCGGCCTCTGTATATACGTGTGTATATATACCCCATGTACCAGCACGTGTCTCTCGGTCGAGTTTTCCTGCTTTTTTCTACCGCGTAGCTCGCGCGGAGAGAGCGAGTTTTAGCCTGGCTCTTGTTTTTTTTCTTTTTTTTTCGAGCCGACGTATAATGCCGCGAATAATTGTTTTCAAAGTTTTTAGCGCTCGTCGCGCGGATTTTTTCCCCGGCTTTGATTCTCTTTCGCGGGCGAGGCCGCTTTGAGGCGGTTTCGCCTCTGGGATGGGCCGCGCCGGCCAATATACGAGTTTGCGATAAACTAGGGATAATGGAGTTTGTTAAAGTGATTTGCATTGAGTGGATTCGGTTTAATTTATGACTATAAATAATGAAATGACGGTTTATTTGGGATGATTTTTGAATAATGAAACAGCCAATTTACTTACACTTGCCAGTCAACGAGTGCAATAATTTTTATTAATCAAGGTTTTTTAAAAGGCAATAAAATAATGGAATCAAATCGACAGAGCAAAGTTATTCTATAATAAATCGCAAAAGAGATACGAGGCTTTAAAAATTTCACTTTTAAACTTTCACTTCCGCCCGATTGCACCGCGGCAGAAAACTAAATTTAATTATCAAGTCGAGTAACGCGTTTCGATTCCCGAGCTTTGAACGCCCTCCCCCCGAAAAGAGCGCGAGCGAAAGGATAAAACAAATATAAAAGCAATTAAAACTTGCGGTAAATTGACAACTTGGCCGCGAGTGTGCTCACATGGCTATTTTCAGCACAGAGAGCTGGTACACCTTGTGTGCCGCGGCGGCAGCGACGATTTCGCCACGCGCTTCGTTTAAATCGAGTTTTCTCGCGCGTATGCGTGTGCCTCGAAGACAGAGACGGAGAGAGAAAGTTTGATGTTGCGAGAGTCGCGATAGTTGGGCTAGAAAGATATTGATCTTGCGACGTATAAGGCCAATTTTCCTTGATATTGAACACATATTGTAGTGCTAACTGAGCGACATTAAAATACTATGACTGACCTTATTAGCTATTGTTTGTTTTAGAGTTGTAATATTTTTTAAACGAATGAAAATCTTATGATATCTTACTAATTTTGGCTAATACAATGTTTTGATCTGTTTTGCACATTTTATTTATTATGATAAAAATAATATCCGAGACATGCATGAAATTGAATTTTACACTATCGGATGTAAAGCTCAATTTTCTTACATAAGACATAAAAAACTCAATTGTTCCAAAATCAAAAATCTTTTAATCTACATTTAACATAATTGATAATTTCATTTGATAAGTTTTATTTTAAATATCTAATCTAATTATTTAATATTTTATTGTTACAGGTAAGCCCAAACATAAAATATACGCTTGGCTGCAACTGTAAGTAACTATAATAATTTTAATTTTGAAAAATCACTTATAACTACAAGAACTACAATAAAATAGCTAAGTAAAACTATAGCTTGAAAACTACTTCGGAAATTAACCCATAAATCTCAACACTCACCGATAAACAGACCATTCAATTTCACCCCTTTGTTAATGCAAACCACTTCTCCACTTACTCGCAATAATAATTCGAGCTCAGCAAACGCACCATTGGCATTTTTCTCAGCGAAATCCCGCGTGAACGCACAAAGTAGCCTCCTCCGCCTCTTCCATTTTCCCGCGCTCGCTCAGGAAAAAAAAGAGAGAGTCGAGACTGCACGCAGCGGGACGAGCAAAAAACCATGGCGAAAAATACACGAGAATAAAAATAGAGGTAAACCGATAACTAAAGGAAACGGCCCGGGGGCAAACGCGGCTCGCGCGTTCGCGCACTAAAAGACCGCGCATGCGCGTTAACGAGCTCGAACGGGAGAAAGGAAGAGCCGGAACTAAAGGGTAAAAATCGGCCGGCCAGCTAGAATGAGAGCGACAAAAAATCCGAGCGATGCGCGGCTAGCTGGAGGAAAACAAAGAGCGAGCAAGTGGTGCGAGTCAAGATTGAGTCGAACGTGGGAATGCATAACGAGCAGATGCGATTAACGATAATATAAAAATAATCTTTTTATTTATTTTTTTTAGTTTCATATGAATAAGAATCAAATAATATTAATTTATTTGTCAGTACAAAAAATAGCTAATACATGAACTAAATAAGTAATTCCTAAACAAGCAAAACCTCAGAGCATCAGAAAGCATTCACCATTCCCCCTACAGCGCATCGTTTTATTCAACAACTGACATATTTTCCAGTTTGTTGATGCTTTTTGTGCTACTAATCCTAAGGGAAAAAGAGCGTCGGAAAAACCTCATTGTACGCAGTGCGCTCTGCCCGTTATATGTATGCACCCAAGCGCCATTTATAGAAGAGGCTATATTGAGTACGTAGTTTCTGCCATTCAGCAATTGCCTAGCTGCGATATTCCTCTTCTAAAAATTAAAAAAAAAACACGCGTACTGGACGTAATCCTAAAAATGCTTTAAAATTTAAGTGCCGAGGATAAAAGGATTTTTAATTTAAAATTTATAAAATTTAAAAATGTAAATATGAAAATTAAATAATAAAAACTTATATTTAAAGAAATATGATATCGGCAGTATTTTTCAAAGATATTTTTTTAAAAACCATTTTCGTTCCAAATATTTGCACAATATCGTAAAAATATTGACGTTATTTTAAAATTAGAACGGGTAAAATGCTGATAACGGCACAATAATCTTTACACCGTGTGCATGTATAAATGAGTAGACAACGAAATGTTGCTTGTAATGTTTCAATTGTTTAAAGTTTGAAAATTGTGTGCGCTGTAACTTTAGAAAGCTATTGTGTTGTGAGAGTATACGATAGCATTTGTTTGCAAAACTTCACTTTATTTGCCTCGATAGTATTAGATCAAAAACTACATATACTACGGTCTTGTAAAATAAATAACGTTTTATTCAAAATGTATAATTCAGCTTAATAAATTGCGATATTTAAAATTCTTTCCGGAAGGAATAAAAATTTCAATTCCCCAAAACGACTCTTTTCCGTTTCATTTGTTTGTCGGCACACTGCCGGCGAGCTAAACTCGAAAAGTAGCAGTAGACCTCACGTCGTGAAATGTTCCCCGAATTTCTCGCTTGTATTCCCAAAAGTAATATAGGTTACGCTCAAAATTCCCTCTCTCTCTCACACACACTTTCTCTAGAAATAATCAAAATTCCATCCACGTTGGCCTCTGCTAGCTTTTTTGCTCGGTTAAATTGCTTTTGCACCGTACTTATACTTTTATTTTGACAACAAATTGAAATTGATTTATTGGCCGAATTCTCTTTGCAACCGACATTATTATCGATATTTTGCACGTGATATTGCCCCTTGCGCTGCTCGTTTATTGTCTACGACAGGCCTTGTTTATTTGTAAACAATCCGCGATCTGTATGCGATATAATTAACAGCTTGAAAGGCACGACGACAATGTCGAAACTTGATAAATTAATTTGTAATGTCTGTTTATTGCGCTCTCGTAATCGATCATTCGAGCAAATACACTCTCTTTTTCAATAAATATTTAGTATATGCTTACCTAAGGATAAACCTTTGAAACAAATATTAATATAAAATCTAACAATGAAATATTGCAAAATGCGTCAATGAGACACCTGGCGCATCCAAGTATTTAATATGTATTATTTATCTTTGTCATAAGTTTGTATGTACATATGATTTAATTAATAACAGAATTCATTTTCTAATAATTATTACCATTTATGATCTTATAACATTTTATTAAAAACTTATCTAATACAATTAGGACGTAACAGTAGCTACAGATAGTGCTTAATAAATTATTCATCTAAAAGTGAAACACATTTATTCAATTAAATTATACCAACATAATTTTCAAAGGATTAATAATGAATAATACTTCACTAAGTAATTAAAATTTCTTTTAAAATGCAAAAAAATACAATTGAATACTAAGCATATTTTACAATAATCAGAAGCTCACTTTTTATCACATAAATAAGCAGAATACCAAAAGATGATCCAGCCCATGCATGCGAATCTATAACTTATTAAAAAGTCAAGCGCCACTGACGACAATGCAAAAGAAACGAATAAACGCCAACGCGCGCATTGTCAGCGCTCTTTGTGAGCTCTTTCCTCGTCTCAACATACTTTTTTGCTTTCTCACAATAACTACCGCATCGTCGACGGATAAGAAAAGGAGAAGCCGACGTGCATCGTTTTGATCGCACAACGAAATAAAAACGAATCGCTGACCCGGTCGTGACGGTTTGGTCGAGGTTTCAAATAGCCTTTTATAACGATTGCACTTATTTTTACTATTTATTTTTAATTTTAGATTTTTTAGCTTCTTTTTTTATATTGTCTGCTTTTTGTTCATACTGCTTATTTTGGGATTAATTAATAATGGGTTTAGTTATTTAATTAAGTAAATAAATTCTTTATTTTAAAATTTTAAATGAAATGAATTCTAGGTATATTTATTTCATTCCATCGAATAACAAAAGTTGTTCACATTAATATCATGAAATATTTACCCGGTGCATTTGATTATATTATATTTTTAGAGGTGCTTTTTGTTCTAATTAAAACAATCTCAATATAATTTTATTAACTTTGTGTTTGAGATATTTACTCGTCACTATTTTATTAAGTCTTGTCTGAAATTTAATCACATAAGAAAATCAGAATTTTTAATTTTTAGTAATATGCTTGTTTTATTGTAGAAGAAGTTTTACTGGCATTAAGCTTTTTTCTCTAAAGTATAAAAAGTTTGAAATAAAGGGTTAGTAAAATTTAGATGTAAATTTATGCTTCAAAATTTAAAGTTTATATTTTGGAAATGTTTCAAAGTTTAGCATGCTTCATTCCTAAAACTTTTTTCAAGCAGTTTATTTACCATAAAATGGTGTATAAACGTCAACAACAGAAGCCTGAGATTTCAAATTTCCTTCCCTACGTAGCTTATAATTTTCTACATCTTATTGTACGAATTCAAATAAATAATTGATTTTTATGAAAGCAAAAAAAATTTGATAATTATATTTAAATCTATTGAATATTTCATGAGCTTAAAAAAGTTTTTCTTTTATAAAAAAAAGAATAATAAATTTTAAAAACAATTATTTAATTTTCTTTTTAAAATAGCGAGACTTTCTCTGTTCTATCAGTTTCAAAGGCGTACGTTTATTAGTACAGTAAATAATCGCTTTGACATTTTGGCAATTAAATTGGGCCTTTTTTTTCTTTGCCAGATATTTATAACAATTACCAATTCTATTATTAAAATTGATTGAGAGACGAAATAGTATAGATAATATACTTAGTTTTAATCAAATTAACAGATAATTGACATTTATTCCACAAGCTGTCAATAGAAATTAGATTTCTTTCACACTGTATAGTAAAGACTAAAAATAAAGTTCTTTGATATATTCTCATCTTTGTGAAGATCAATTGACATGCCATGCAGCTCTAACCAGAAGTCAATAAATAATGACTTATAAAAGTACAGAGCACTTCCTTTTCAAATAAATTGTTATGTTTGAAAATGGACAAGCTTTTATGGACATTTATAAAAAAATATAGCTCACATAGATTATTAGTAAGCAGAGTGATGTTTTGCTACTTTATAATAGATCAATACGTCTTTAAATCACGTTTAAATCCTGAAGAGCAGGCCGACAAATGTTGACTTCTAGTGTTTAAACATTTAGGATAACATTTTGATTAATCAGTTACTAAATTTTTAGAATTGATTAATGTTCAACTTTTATACAAAATTAATTAAAATATAATATAAAACTAATAATGCAAATATTTTTTTATTTTATTAGTTTGGAAATTACGTTTTTAAAAATATCCAAAATGGTATTTTAAGCAGAAAATTTAATCGAATTTACCAAGTTTTTAAGTAGATTTTTCATAACAAGCTAAAAACTTGTTATTAACTCGTGTCATTTTTTACTTGAAATCTGACTACGAAGTATTTAACTTTCGAAAATTTTGAAGAAATGTATTTCAATATCTCCAGGTGACGTCAAGGTAATCTAAATATTCATCAAGAAGTAAAAAAGAAGAAGGATCATTCTTCTGGTTTTTATAATTAGCAAATATTAGCCTTTCTATTACAAAAATACGTCTATTCATGCAAAACCAAATCTTTCAATTTGCTCAAAATACACTAGCTGCACCTCCAAAATATTCGATCCATACCTCCATACTATCAGCCTTTCGATAAAAAAAAACCCTTCGTTTCTTATCACAGTCATCGGCTTCCCGCGATCGACACTAATCACAGGGTCGTCAAACGCGGAAAAAAGCTGTGCCAAAAAACTGCCCCGAAAAAAAATAATCCCTCCAAGAGAAGGTCCCCACTGTCGTGTAACAACCCGACGGGCGATGCCAACGCGCCCGAAAGCTTCTTTGCCTTGGCTCTCTCTCTCTGGCTCCCTCTACTTTCGTCTGACGTGCGGAACGGCCGTAGCACCCCCCGTCGTTTCATGAATAATAAAAAGGCCGAAGAGTTCTCGGCTGCTGCCGGCGCTCTCCTCTCTGTATAACGCGATCGTTTTCCCTGAGAGGGCAATGTTTTTTCATTCCGGAGAGCGCGCGAATTCACAATATGCGCGCGCGTCTGCGTCATCTTTAACGCGGCCTCCGGCGCCCATGGCGGCATCGACTATCGAACTCGAAAATTGCGGATTTACCACGAGGGCTAAGGCGCTGTCTGGTATAGATTCCACTCAGGTGCGAAGAGAGGGAGGCCTGTGCTTTTTTTCGAGCCTTTTGTCTCGGATGGGAGGGTGACTAGGTTTTCTTTTTGCGGGAGGGGGTGTTTGTTTTTGCGGGGTATAGAATTGATAAGGATCTGTAAAGTTTTTTTGTAAGTTGAAGGATTTTCTTGTTTAGGGTGGGGACTTATTAGTTTAAAACTGTTAACGTTTTTCTTTATATTTATTATAACTATTTTTTCTTATTTTTAATGTATTTTAAACAGCCACATTAAATAGTCACTTTAAATTTCACAAAAATTTTTCTGTCTAAACTGCAGAAATGTGAATAGAATAACATGTAATATGGAATTAATATAAATTTCATATTAGATATCATGAGCAGTTATGAAAAGAAGAATGCCACGTTTATTATTCTACGTTAATTTACACCTACAAAGTTTGACAAAAAAAAAAAAAAAATATGTGCAAAACATATAAACATTCGTTTACTACCGAAATGAACTACTGTTGACATCAATGTACCTTTATCACCTCACACTTTGCAACTTTAAAAAAAAGTTGGAATAATGTAAAGAATCAGTAAAGCTTTTTAATTTAAAATTTTTATGCTAATTAATCTTTTATTATTATAATTCTGAATTTTAGTTAACTCAAAGTAATCTAACATTCTTAGTTTATTAATTAGTTCAAATATAAAAAATAGAAGCATCTTTTTGCTTAAAACAACAGGCAGAAGAGAACTTTATTGGTGTTTCCCATTCGTTAAAAGCTTGCGTTTTGTCGTTCCGACGGTGCGCGTGTTCTCTTTATGCTGGCCGCGCTTCGGCCGTTTCAAAACCCCCGCGCAAATTTGAAATTCGTGTACGACCTCACCGCCCATAAACACTACAGAGCGCCAATGACCCTTTCCCCTTTTTTGCGAGCTCGTTTCGACGAGACTACTCGCTGCGCCACGACCCTTTTTCGGGTAATTTTTTTACGGTTTTGGTTTTTTGAGCCGAAGTCGAAAGGGGAATTTCGTACGGGAACTGAAAACGTAAATTTTGTTAGCGAGCTTTTTCCTGAATTTTTTCTGCCTGAAGAAGTTGATAAACAGAATATTGTGGTTGGATGATTTACATGATTGATAACATTATAACATTTATTAATTTTTATATTGCAAAGGGTTTTGAAATAGAATTTTTCTTATTTTAAAATATTTCTCGTATGATGTGAACTAACAAAAATTTATTGGAAATCGACTTATCTTTTTTCCAATATACATGAAAACTTTGTTTCTTTTGGAACTGGAGAGGAAAGTATAATAGAAAATGTTTGGCATTCTACTTTTTACTAGTTATATTCTGTATATTGTATTTCATCGATAGTTTTACCTATTGTATAAATATTATTTATATTACAAAATTCTGAAAAGCTTTTTGATGTTAAGCAGAATTTTGTAACTTTTTAAAACATTTGTAGCTTCTAAAAATTATGAAATACTGAAGTTTTTTCAATTTTGTACTTGCATAATTCGTTTTAAAATCAACTTTTGCTTTAGTCGTCTGCCTACTTTTAATAATATCAAAGCACTCATTTAAAAAAATAAGAACTTTTGAAATTATTAACATTTATTAAAAATGTCAGAGAAACTTACTTGCTTACACTGCTTTTCGTTTACATTCACTAAAACCCACGCAAATTTATTAAAAGTATTTTGAAAACTACATTCAAATAAAAGTCAGTTCTTCTTTTAAGAAGTAATAGTATACTCAGCGTTATACTCCCCAAAAAGTATCCGCTTTCAGTATGCTTCCCTCTAACATTTGTTTATAAAAAATAAAAAGGTTCATTTTTCGCAAACAACGTAAAAGCAAGCTAGAAAATCCAGCTCGCGATTGATAGGTGGCGCAGCCTTTTCGCGCGTAGTGCGAGTTTTCCGCTTACTCTGCACTTCGTCGGAGCCAGAGAGGCCAGGCATTAGCCAGATTCATCGAATCTTCCGATCCGTCGTGGTTTCGTAGTTCCGAGAAGGAAGATTTTGCAACCGGCACTGAGTCATCACAAACGTCTGGAGAGTCAGAGGGTTATTTTTTAAGACTGAAGTTTCTAGTCATTAAACGCCGCTGATGAGGGCCCATTCGTTTCGGTCTGCCGATGGCGCGCAAAGGTGCAGTCCACAACTTTGGCTTTAGTTCGCTCGGAACTATTTTTTTAAGGGACTGTTCCCCTGTAATGGCGGCAGAGAGAAAATACGAGATCTATTTAATGTTTTCTAATATTTTTTTTTTGTTTTTCAGAATAGTACTAGTAGTTTAGAATTTAAAAAGAAAAAAAGGAAAATACAATGGTTTACAACTTGGATTAAAAATAGTAATTTATTTTAAGATTTACATTTATATAAACTTTTTGAACATAAGTTTTTTTATTTTGTCTCATATTACGAACGAAGATCAAATATTTCCACATTTGAAAATTCAGAAATCGAATTTCATCAGAATTTGATATTTGCAATTTTTTACGTGACGATCCTAAAAATGGACAAAACAAATAACTTTGAAAATTTATGCTACTCATATAAATTCGGCATAAATAATTCGAAATCTATTTTTCATCTTTTTAATAATTTTTAAAACAAATTCTAACGGTTTCTTATTGATTAAATTGTAAATTTTGCGCTGCAGTTATAAAAAATCTATACAGTTTTTGTATTTTTTGTGAACTTTAATTGCAATATATTAAACAGATACGTTATTTGAATATTTGAAATAGTTATGTTTTAAGTAATATTTAACTATTAAGTAATATGATACGTAAGGTATATTCAATATAACAATATATATGGGTATATAACAAAAATAACTAATTTTTTCAAAATAAGTTAAGCATATAATGTATTAAATTTAATATATATTGCATTAGATATATAGAGTGAAATAATGTATAAGCGTTCTGCATTTCTCCCATTAATGAGAAGGTTTTCACCACATTTTCTATCCATTTACTGCTATTTTGACAAAATGACTTATAAATACCAAGAAAATGTGAAAAAAATCTTTCATCTGTTATGGTAGGATATTTCATAAAAATAGCTGAATTTTCATGAAAGTAAAACACACACACATAAATGTAACGCCAGCTTCAACTTCATCTAAACTGTGGCATTTAGTAGTTTTACATAAAAAAGATTATCTTCAAATTATATTCAAATTTAAAATCATAGATTCATTTTTTTTAAATATGTAAAATTAAAATTTTTTGTAAGTAGTTGATATATGACAATAATATTTATAGTTTGTACATGTTATAGTTGAATAACCAATTTATGTTTTTAAAGAAAGTTTTATTTCACCTTTAAACACAATTATTCGAATTATTTTTATTATTTTATTAAAGTCATAACTACAACTTATAACAGTTGTATAAATTGTATAAATATACGTTACAATTGTGTACGAAAATTCGTAAATTTAATTGTGAATACTCTCTTGAAATTGGACTTACGAATGGAATGTGCTATGAATAAAGATGTGCAACTGTTGATGAAATTTGCAGGTTAGAGTTTTTTCGGCCCTTGGAGAAAACTAGAAATGAAATGAAAATGACTCTTAGTGTCTGCAAGTTCCATTCGTTGATTATGATTTTGTTTTACTTGATTTGGCATGTATTTTAATTCTTCTGTATTCCCTTTAGTTTCTTTTACTTTTATTTTAACTGTAAGATTTGATATAAGATTAGTCAAGGTTAAAATTCACAAAATTTATATTAAAACAAATAAACTTTTGTTTTAACAATCACGAACGTCCTAATATTTTATGAATCTAATATATACTAATATATACAACTAATTTTTTTAATCAAAATCTCGATATTTTTAAAATTTAATATTATCCATTCAAATAAACCATGGACTCAATAAAAAAATATTTGTATTGATAGAGCTGTATATTTTTATTCAGTAATTTAGATACCCTAACTTCTCACCTTCCTCCCTCTCGAAAATTTTGACCCTGACTTTTTGACATTCTCCTAGCGAACTGTTTTCTCTTTTCTCTTCATCGAGTCAACGGTTCCACTTTCATCCTGCCCCGGGCAGTGCCTCGCTCAAATGTTTCTGCTCGCCTTTCCCTTTTCATCTAGAACGGACGGTCTCTGTGTGTACCTTCTCGTAGACCCCACGGAATTTCAGCTGCTACGGGTCGTTGTTATTCTATCTTTAACTGGAACAAGCAGATTTTCGCCTGCGAGGAGTCAACGTTTGATGTGCTTTATACTTTGAATAAACATGCATACGAAAATTTTTTTCAGCAGAATAGCGAAAATTTTGAAAATTTGTTATCACTTTATTTTTTAAATATGCAGAAATAGAAGTAGTTAGTAAGTACGTAATAAATTCTCTTCTCGATATTTTATAATTATAGACAAGAAGTTAACCTTTATTTACTTTTTGTAACGTACATTTATTAGCTCTCTTATTTAAACATATTTTATTAAATAGTTTAGCTTTTGTTTAATCGTTAATTTGAAATTTAATTTTAATTCCATTTATTCAAACTTTCTGGAATTACACTTCACTGCATTAATCGTCATTATGTAATATTGAATCAAATGAAAATAATGAAATTGTATAGCTATATCACTGCTTAATTCAGTACAGCCTTCTCTTATTCCATTACACAATTCAATGCTCATATTACCGCATTAATTAATACATTGTTTTTAATATCCTCTTATATTCTTTGATAAATAAAAATAAAAATGTCAACAAACTTTGTTGTAACCTTTAACATTTCCTAAAAATTTATCATTTTAAATAAATCTCTCTTTGACTAAAGTACCAAGCCACCTTCTTTAAACTTGCAATCCAATAACTCGGCATCCCTCAGCAAGTACACTAAAAAACACAGCGCAAACCTTGTAACAACAAGGAAGCTTGTTTTCTCGCATCTCGCGACGCGAACTCCCTCTCCCTCCCAGAAAAAGAAAGAGAAAAGCTCAACTGCAGGGGGATCCTCTAACAAAGTAAAAATAGAAAAAAGCTCTTGTTCAGCGCTTGCGCGAAATAACATTTTTCTTGCGGCCAGAGGAGCCTTTATCAGGGCGTTATTCACGCGATACTTCATCAAGGCTCGGCTTCGTGACGCGAATATCGCACGGCGCTGGCCGCCGCCTCCGGGCAAAAGGTCGATGGAAAAATGTTACGCTCCCCGCCGCTGGGCTGCCGCTAATCAAGCCGCAGCGGCGCACACACCAAATGTTAACGCAGCCAACCGCTCGGCGATCCTTCGCTTTGAGGCCAGGACGACGACGTCGTGTGTGTACGGATGGTGGGATGTGCCTGGGAGAGAGAGAGAGAGAAAGAGAGAGAGAGAGTAGCCCTTTGACGCGCGCGCTTGGCGTGGACGTGCTGGATTTACATGGGAGAACGGAAGATGGGTGTGTAACACTAGATGCTGGCTAAGAGAGATTTTTAAAGGAGCTCGAACTCGCTGGACTTTGAAAATTTACAAATGCTTTTTTTAACGTGCATTGGCTAGAGTTTGAATTAGCTCTGTGAAATTATTCAGCTCTTTTTTTTATTGGAAGCAATTTTTGTAAATTATTAAAGAGCACGATCATGAAATATCGGGCTGAAAAGGAATTCTTTTGCAAAAGGAAAACTTTAAACTTGAAAGCACGCTGGTCGACTATTAAAACTTAAAAAATTGAGTGCTTAAAAAACGGTTTATTAGTTTAAATTTTTAACGGAAATTTAACGGGAAAGTTTTTTGAAGTTTCCTTAATAGTCGATCAACGTTTTCTCTTTAATATGAAGAAATATATTTGAACTTATGTTTAGAAAACTTAGATAATTGCGGAAAAGCTCATTAACTACTATACTGTTCATGAAATAATGTTAGATAAGAAGAATAAGTCCATAAAAATCGATTTTAAGCTTCTGAAACTAACTACGTCATTCTAATAATGAGTATTATGAGTAAATAACGAGTTTAAAAATATCCATACATTTCTACAACTATTAAATATTCGACATCAACGAGGTACGATCTCGCTGAGAAATTATTTTCTCCGATATAAAACACACCACGCTATTGCGATCGTAAATGCATCAAAAATGCAGAAATAAAATATTCAATTTAACTTTTTGCATTTCAATAGTTATAAAAGCACATTGCAAAAAATATGAATTTTATAAAATATTCACTTAAAATTACTACTTTTTTATATTCCATTTTTAAAATAAAACGTGCTGAAACCAAGGATTGTTGCAAAATCATCAATTGATCTTGCACTCGAACGTCATCGCGTTTTCCAAGCGATCATTTTTTTAATAGCCTGCATAAGCAAAACTTATACGGCACATAAGTTAGGGTGGCGCCAATAATATGGGCTCTTCTCATTTTTTTTTCGCAGAAATTTTTTAGCACCTTCTGCCAAAGTAGCGAACTTTGCCATAAGGCTAGGATTCGAGACTAGGGCGCCGGTTTACGAACTTTATACGGCGCGGCTGCAATTTTCGAAGGCTTTCCTTGGAGCACAAGGGCTTTTGAGTTAAAAAGAATTCTCGCTAAATGAAAAGTTGATTTTTTGCGAAATTAATGCTCGAAAGCGTCGTTTTAATTATCATGAACGAAATCAACAGAGTCCTCTCAGGATGTTTTTGTGTGCGCAAGAAGAAGAATGTTTTTTTTTTAATGACTAACCTATATTTTTTTAGTAATTAAAAAC
Source organism: Eupelmus kiefferi (assembly GCA_030522745.1). NCBI lineage: Eukaryota > Metazoa > Arthropoda > Insecta > Hymenoptera > Eupelmidae > Eupelmus > Eupelmus kiefferi. The sequence continues at coordinate 4,413 of JAPYZB010000690.1, read as the reverse complement.
TTTACTCAAAACTCTCCATTTTTTTTTAATTTTTATGAAAAATTAGTTTTTAATTCTTGAATCTTTCACTCAAATTAATTTTTTCTTATTGCGGAACGATTTTTTTCAACAATATAAGCTTTACCTCATTAAATTTGTTCCATTCACATTTAAGTACGCTGTAAGTTGCACTCACAAGTTTCTTATAATTACAATAACTGTTGGGCGTTATTTATACTTATGCACATGCATGTGTGTCCGTGAAAGGGTGTGTATATACTATATCATATTCATATATCTGGTGTGTGTGTGTGTATGTGCAGTCACACTCACACACATACACACACACACACATTTATATACACATATATATATATATAAATTCATTTATATATATTATGTGCATCTTCATTCCGTTAATAAATAAAAGCGCAGTTCGTCTTCTTTTCGCGTCTCTCTTTGCAATTACCTTCCACCCCCCGAGCTCCCTGCGCAATTCCACAAAATAAATAACGCCGTGCGCATAAATGTTTTAAACGCCGCAATTTCTTTCTAGCGCAAGCGCGTAAAATAGACAAATAAACTTTTTCGCAGCATAGCGCGCGAAGAAAGAAAATAAGAGGAGGCTGCGTGTAAAATTTATTAGTTACGGCCGCAAAGTAGAAAATAAGAGGATCAACTTGATGCATATGATTTTGGTACGGATGCTTTCGTTTATAAGCGTATCCCTTAATAAAAAAAAAATTAAGTGCATTTTAATATAATATGTATTCGTATTCTAATTAGCCAAAAACATGCTTTCTATTATTATTATTTTTTTTTTATTTGTTCTTGTCAATACAGTTTAAAGCAGTAAAAATTAAAAACTTACTACAACTATTGAATATTAACAAAACAATTTTGATGTTAATTATACAGAGATTTTTTAGAAATTTTAATATTTTCCAAAAAAAGCACATAAGCGTCACTTTCGACGCCTTTTGACGCCCAAGCATGATTTGAAAACTTCAAGTAAGATCTAATTTAAAAAATGTCATTTCCAATCAGTTTTAAATTAATAAATACTATTTAACTAATCTACTTAATATATTACATAATAATGAATGTGTGTACAATTTATATGATATAACAAAATGTCTGAAAATATCAGGTTACGTGAGAGTTATATTGGGAATCAAAGGGTTAATTCAATCGCGTCTGTGGATTCAATAATATTTTTATTACATCGAAAGTCAAGCTGTCATATTAACAGTTGTACTGCTGCACTGCAACCTAATATACATTTCTCATATTTTTTACTGCACGGATTCTATCGAATCAAAAGTGGATATGTTTAACGAATGATATTTTTATTAATACAATCAAATCTTTTCTTAGTACACCTGAAATATAATAATTCATGTGTATGTTTTATTTGGAATTTACAATTAACATTAAGTTTTATTTTAAATTAGAACAATGCAAGTCTTAAAATGCAAATTAAAATGTTTGATTGTAAACTCAGATTTAATAATCACGCGAGTAACTGCATGAAATCCTAAACAAACAGTGAGCAGTACGTTCACACGTTTGCCTGTCAACAAAACTCTGTCTTTTATGGCGACGCACTGGGGTGCGCTCATCGAAAGTTCGTTCAATTAACGGCAACCAAATAAATGCAACGAAGCGGTCGCGATATCAGCATATAAAAAAACTCTAAAAAAAGTTCCCAATCCAGATGTATGTACACGCTCCCTTATAATTGACAATTGAAGTAAAATATAGTGCTATACACGCACTTGCGGAAACAGAGATCCATACTCGAACCACAATAATGCTCCGAGCAAATGATTGATTTATCGGCCGCTCTTGATGTTTTTTTTTTTTTTAAACTCCTCTTTTATGCGCTTTTTATGCGTGCATAAAGAGTGAGCGTCCTGCAGATTTCGCGGTGATCATGAAAGTACCAGAGACAGATGAATGTAGGAGGCAAAATATAATAAAATTACGCTACGATATTTTGAAAAGCATTTAACAATTTATAGTTTTACTTAGAGATAACTAAAAAAAGAAAAATTAACACTTCCATGTAAATATATAAAAAAATTACAAATATGGTAATCCAGAAATAAGCTCGCATCTAAATAAACCCATCGTCAAACATCAAACCCACCATTTCGCCCGTCGAACTCCAATTCCAAATCCAGCACTTCATCCAGCGCCAAGCCCATCGCCTCTCTCTCTCTCTCTCTCTCTCTCTCTCTCTCTCTCTCTCTCTCTCTCTCTCTCTCTCTCTCTCTCTCTTTCTCTCTTTCTCTCTCTCTCTCTCTCTCTCTCTCTCTCTCTCACTCACCCTCCTCAACAGTCGCTCGTATATTTTTCCTCGGCGTGCGCTGGCTGCTTCCGTCGGCCTGCATATAGATTCGCCGGGGCGAGCTTGCCCCCGTGTCTTCCGGATGAGCGAGTATAGGCCCGCCGGGAGCTGCCGTTGCCGGCTTAATTCACCAGCCGTGAAAATGCTCGAAATACCGGATGTCCATTAGTTGGCGAGCTTGTAGCCCGAAAAGCTCGCGCCCGCGCTCCGCCGTTATATTTCTTCTTTAACGTCTCTCGCGTCTGCTCTCTCTCTCTCACTCTCTCACTCATGGCTTTTGCGTGTGGACTCTCGTCGACGTTGTACTGCTGGAAGCGTGTTCTTCGGGTAATGAAAAACGGTGTTATTAATTTTTTTATTACTTTCGTTAGGTGGTACGAGTCTATATAAGGATTTATGAGAATTCTAGTTACTGTGTAGAGTAGAACGATAATGATTTTGGTCTATAATAATATGCAAGCACAAAAATGTTCATACGAAAGTGAAGAATTTGATCTCAAATATAGCTTTAGAAATTTTTTTAAATTAAAATGATTTTAAGAAATCAAGTAATCCTCTTTAATCTGTATCTCACTGAATCTCTAGTGATATTTTTAAAATAAATGATTTGGAATTTATGTTAGGCAAACTTGAAAACAGTATAGTTAATTTATGATTACATTAAACTCACGTAGTATCTACGCGAAATTGGTCTATACTAACAAATTGCTAGTTGCGTAATCTAGTCAAAATTGATAGCAAAATCATCGGAGTAATGGATCCGATGATGGACGTTGACCATTAGTCAGACTTCGTTTAAATTCACTTGTATGTCAATACGACCATTTACGTTTCATTAAGGTTTCCAGAATATTTTTTACGGTTAGTATAAGTCTTTATTGGTATTTGAGATTATGTACGCTCAATATTCTTTAGTTTTTTTAATTGGAAAAACGACAAAAAAGTTAGCAATTTTAAAAATTTTTCAACATAACAGCGCATTGTTATTCCACGTACGCGTGCAAAAAAACACTACCCAAAAAAAGAGAATGGAAAAATGATCAATCAATTGATCTCTCTGACTCTTTTCGTTGAATGAAATAACAATCTGTAGATGGCTTACAGAACCTTTTACAACGAATTCAGTCAGAGAATGTGATGACTCTTCAAATTAAAAATAAAATTGATATTGTTCGCGTAAAATAAAATTGGTAGCTTTTAAACATTGGAAAAATTAAGACACCTTTAATAAACTATCTTTTATTAAGAATTTAAAATACTATTTTTTTAACTGAATTTGTTTTTTCATTTCTTTTGATTGAAAACAAAATAAATTTTATGAAGTTATTGACTTTGACTCATTTTTAAAAATCTTCATAAATTACATTAGGCAAGAAAATTTTCAAATTTCTGTGATAATCTGTTATATTCACAAATAATGTGATCAATTAGTCTAAAATGAAATGTATACTTATTTTCTAATTGCAAGAGAGAGAAAGAGAGAGAATTAATAAAAGATAAAGCACTCTTTTCTTGTCTCTCCTTTTAACTGTGATCATTAAATGATTTAATATTCTCCTTTATTCCAAAATTATAATATATATTAATATTTTAAAGTGCATTAGCTCACTACTTCTATAATTCAATTACTTATTCTAAGCTATATCAGTGCATTACACTAGGTCACTTTGAATAATTGAGAATTACTTTAAATAATATCTTGAAATTTAACGTAACTTCTATTGTTTTACCTGATGCTTGCATCGTACATCTACCGCTCGGTGAATAAATATTAATCATATTAGCCCGAATATTAAGTAACCGTAAAAAATATGTCTAAAATTACTGAAAAAATATTGGTCAAATATTAGTCAGACTGTAAAACATTAAAATTCATTGATATGCAGATTTATCAATTTTTAAGTACTACCTATAGAGCTTATTTTTAAATTTACAAATTAAATAATGAAACAAAAGCTAAAATTTTCTTAGCAAAGAAGCGAAATAATAGTATATTATGTACCAAGGGCGTAAAGTGAGCTTTTATAGACCGAGTGTGGAATTTGCAGTACGAGTCAAGGCGAGCTAGCACGAGCCGAAGG